>LQRL01121279.1:0-17298 GCA_001703475.1 Hydroides elegans
TTTACTGAATAACTAACTAACTAACTAACTAACTAACGGCGGACGACGCCGACCGATCTCACAAACCCAGTTTTCGTTTCACGAAAGCTGGGTTAATAAAAATCCTATAATCTTACTAAAATTGTCATTGGCGTTCAAACTGCGGTCGGCGTCTGATTCAATGAGTTCCGGTTCAATGCGGATGGGCGTGGTCAATGTTTTCATGCTGAGGTCAAGGCCACCGCTGCCGCCATTTTGTTCCAATCGCGATTTATTAATCAGCTGTTCTTTGAAGGCATCACTGGTGTAGTTAACGGGTTTATTGCAATAGGTCTTGTCTTTGCGGATTAACCGTGGATCGTATTGGATTTCCGGGTGAGTCTTAAGCATATGCGTACGGCATTTTTCACTACGAGCAAAATCGATTTTGCAGATGTAGCATTCGTAGATTTTCTCGCCCGAATGCACACTGCTTTCATGGCGTCGCAAATGCGAGCGATTGTCTGTTTGGTATTTGCACGAAGGACATTTATATTTGCGAGGAATCACGCCGCCTGGATAGATAATAGTCGGGGGTTTAGGCGCCGCAGGTTGTGAACCGCCTTGTGTACTGCTGCTACCAGGCGATCCAAGATTAGCCCCACCCGCTCGCCAGGCATTGGCTATTTCTTGCTTCGTTACAGTTATTGGCACATTCGGTGAGTTTGTTCCACTGCTCGGTGACGGTTGATTTGTCAATTTTGCCAGCAGAATGGAAGACGTTGGAGTGAACTTATCTGCAGGGGAGCTATTGGACGATTGTGGCGTTTTGATGGATGTAAACGTCGACGATTTAGGTGTTGTTTGTTGTGGGGGAAGACGAACGGCAGCGTTATGTAGCATAGCACGCCGAGTGGTTCCTATCACAGCTTTAGTTATATCCATGGCTTTCTTGGCTAGCCGCGGAAGATGATGTTTTGATATCACATCGAACGCCAGATCTTCCACTGCTTCAAAATCAGCCTTTGATATGTTCGTGGGAACGTCGGCTACCATAACCCTATCCGACTCATCCGTAGCCGACTTTACAGCACCATGTTCACCTGAATTAGAGTTACTTTCCTCATCTTCCATAGTAGTCACTAATCGTTCTGGTTCAACCACGTGTCGACCCGACCGCGTGCTTTTCGTTGAGGCGTTTTCTTTGGGTTCCTCATTGTTATTCTCCGTGATATATTTATCCAGATAGGACAAGTCTAATTTCGCGTCGCGATGGGCGCTTAATATGGGCCAAAGGGGAATGCCCGAACTCGCAGGCACACTTCGTTCCCTTTCGTCATTGACTTTTATTCGGACAGCCGTTAACAAATTCAATGCTTCCGTTGGTCGTTTTGGCATTTGAATCGGTTTCACAGTATTTGCGCCAGTATTTAGGGTCCCAGTTAACAATTTTGGCTGGTCGATTTTGGTAGTTGGAGACGAGTTTTGAAAGTATTTGAGGGGTATGGGTTTAAGCAGAGACACTTGGGCAGGGCGTGTGTTTTGAGCTGAGTTTTCAGATTGTTGATTTTGTCTCAAAGTTTGAACGGTATTTGGTGGGTGAGTCACAAGAAACACATTGCCTTTTTGGGTTATCACAGATTTGACATCGCCATTGCTTTTCGCTGCTGCAGGGGTGAGTTTGATTGTTTGAATAAATGGTTTGTTTAACATGCTGCCGCCGTTTGATATGGATTTCTTTTTATCAAGTTTCTTTTGAGCTTGTTTTAACTTAACAGCAAGCTTTAAGATACTGATATCGGTATTCCTTGCGAAGGGAACAGGAGTTTCATTTTCACCAGAATTCACACTGGTAACGACTTGAACATTGTCGAGTGTCCGGTTCTCTTTCTTTTCCGTTATTGGATCAGGTGATTCTGGAATAATCTCTATCACTTTAGGGACACGCGGTGCCCCATTATCATTCACATAATGATGAAATGGAACATGTGATTCAACTTTTTCCAATGAAGGCATCGATGTCAGCTCGGGAATTTTGTCGTCGTCTTCGGTCATTTCAACGTCATCCATTTTCGCCAAAATGGGTGGCGATTCTATTTCTACTTCTGCCATCTGAAATAAAACAAAAGCATAACATTCAATGTTTTATGGAAGCATTTCAAGCAGGGTACACATGTAAAATCTTGCCATGTAACACACACTTTTTTTATTATATGAATGATTGTATTACGTAAAGAACGTTGACAAACGTTATATTTTTATAGGATAGGGCGATATAGCTCAATGAGCAAGCGGTCAGAGGCACCACCTAAAGTTACCCTAATTCGGTCTTTAACACAATAAGGCACATCTACATACCGAGACTTTTCCTTAAAGCTTATAACCACGTCGCTATGCCCATGTGTTAAAAATGTCTTAGCCCGTAAAAGCTCATCTTTCCTAAAGTCGCTATTTTTGGCGATGTTCACAAATTCCACTGCTGGAATTTTACCGAATTGGGGCAAATTATCGAAAGGTATACCTATGCACCGATACATTTTGTTTGGGCCAATAACAAAAAGGCTCTACGGTGCTCCGCACCGGTCTACGGCACTGGCATGTACAAGACAAGGATGACAGACGGACACCTCAACCCTATACGCCACCAACTTAGTGTTTTGGACCTAAGAGCGCATATATCAGAATTGTACATAGCTGAAAAGAAATGTCAATTTGGTGAAGAGTTATGTTGGCGATACATAAAAGTCATGCAAAGTTTATATGATAGACAGTATTTAAATGTTAGTTAAGTGCGTTTACCTGATGTTCCAAGGTAGGATAACATAGTACGTAGTCATTGAGTTGATACAACATACAATCTTGTAACACAAAAGTTCAAAGCCCCCATACTCGTAACCAAACTTGGGCCAAAGTGAAACTTTGGTCAACACATATAGGCAAGCCCAATTTTCAAACAAGGAAAAAGTGTTGGTATGTATTCAAAACTGTCTCAACAATTGCACTATGTTTTACAAATACGTAGCACGCTAGTTTATAAAATTGATGAATATTTGACCGTGAACATTGTACTTCCTACTTCCGCAATGGGCCTATTTAGGACACCCACCCAAACTTTTAAAACTAGTTTAAAAGTTTGTTTTGAATAAATTTACTCGTGATAACAGTACATAAATATGATTGGCATACTCCATTCTTATCATCAAACAGACAGTCCAAATACCTTTGCAGTTGTTGTTATATAAATTTGTTAAACTCTTCCACTTTTCCACATTTTCCCCTGGCCACCCACAGGTGAATTTGCATACGTAAAATGCACACAGTTAAACCCGTATTGCAAACCCGTTGTAGCCAAATAAAAAGTTTAAAACTTTAAACGAAACCCAGACAATACAGTATTCATGGGCTGTATGCATAATAAGCATTTTTATAAAGTGATTTACAAAGTTGTTTACATGATTTCAATTATATTAATAACTATTTATCATTCCTAAAAGTTGTATTTTTTTTCGGGAATATTTTTTTTATTCCATTCCTTACTTTATTACGAATGTAAGGAGAACTTTGCGGTTTGTCCTCTAATTTCCTTATATCGATGTGACATTTTGTTTTATTTCATTATTGTTAATAAATTGTATATTTTGCTTTATATAATTTGCACAGTTATTTATTTCACCATTGCATATAATGTAAAAGAAAATGTTAGTGGGCGATAATTCAAGAACTTTGAGTCGGTTATTTTGTAAGAGCGGTTCATGGAGATATAACACAACATTTAAGGCTATTTTCCATTATTATTTATCAACTGTGTGGTTTAGTAATATAATTTTTTTGTGAATAATGATTGTTTGCAGGTCATGTAGCACGAGCGTTGAAAAAAACTATTGGTTGTGTGTGATTTTTGTCGAGAAATAAAATGTTTGTGACTGTAGCTGGCACGATGACATATGTTTCTATAACTAGACTATTGCATGTTTAAGCCTTTCTTGTATGTCTGTGATCACCAGGCCAGGAGGCGAGGGTTATGTTATGATGACGATGCTGATGTATCTAGGACTTTCCCAACAACGTTCTGAGACTGAATCATGATAGTGTATTATTTGTGATTCAGACATCTGCGATATAGTTCCAATGCATGACCCATTGCATTTTTAAGACTTTTCTGTGTAATTGGGGAACAGCATTTCTAACAACCCCAAATGGGACACGTATTTGAACTAATCTGCGATACATCTTAGAATCCTCAACATACTAATTATCAATTATATGTCTCTAATTTCGCCAACTGTGCTTATATGCCAATGATTATTTGTTGGTTTACAAAAAAAAACTAAAGTACTTAGCAACGTGTGCATATTTCAGAAAAAAAATAATGGTGGAAAATTATAAATGATAAATGATAAATGATAAATGATGCTTTATTTAGTTTCACATGCAATATACAAGTTATAGTATCTGTTTGTTGTATAAGAAAATCATACAAGGCAAATTTGTATATTATAGCGCATGGAACTAAAAGGATCTGACTGGAAGAATTGACACTCTTATAATAGATGTCAGACCCATGAAACAAAAACATAAATAAGCTACATATGCCTGTTTCAATAATTCTTATAGCAATATATTTTTACACGCTTTAAGCTAATTAATTATGATACACAATGATTGAAAATAGTATAACAGTAATATATAGTGATCACAGTAACATTATATTGTAGTAATAGAGTTTTGTTTAATAAGAACTGAAGCTTTTCACACAAAATACTAAACATACTTATACACGTAATTTCGTAGCAGTATATTGTACAAAAAAAATCTTGTTTAATAAGAACTGAAACATTTCAATCAAAATGCTAAACACAATTATATACAATCGAATGAAATTATTTGACTCGTTGACACAGACAAGAAAGCTACGCGGTCCGTTTGCACGCCTTCGTAACCTCTTGACCTGTAGATTGAATAAATATGTTATCTATTAATACTTAACATTTAACATTTATAATATACAATTGATACACTATGTAGTCGCTAACACAGGCAAGATAGTTACGCGGTCCGTTTGCACGCCTTCGTAACCCCTTGTCCTGTATATATGAATGTGTTATCTCATTATAAATTTACCATTTAACAGTATTATATACAATTTAATATATTTTGAAACTCGCTGTTTATGTTCAGGCTCCGAATAAAATAGTTTTTTTTTGTACACATTTTACACAATTTAATAACTTTGAACAATAAACGTAATGTTTACATGTATTTTTATGAGATTTCATTTTGAAAACGTTATGTTGAGTTGCATTTAATGTGTATTTCAGGGATAATTTTAGGATTTTTGTGCGCTATATCCAAAGGATATGCACCTTTTGTTTACTGCATATGTATTATATATATACAGATCTGCTTGACGCTAGATACGAAGGTTTCTGAGGATTCCTTCACAAGAATCTGAAGCGATCCTCGGATTCCTGCAGACTTTTTCTTAAATATTATTTTCAGAGTAAGTAAAGCTAAGACCGATGTAAATAAACTCGACGGCAGGGTAAAATATCTTGTTCAAACAAAAATACCCCAACACAGATAGAGTGCAATCTATTCAAACATGTGCTTTATGCTTAATGCGATTATCTACGCAAGCATTTATGTTTCAACTGGATTTATAGATACATGACAAAAATTACTGGCGTATATGATATACTTGAAATCAGATCAGTAAATCAATGCCCAACGAAAAAAAAACATTCTCAATTGCTAATAGATACGGGAGTAGATATCACCGATTGTAATAGATTATAAACGAATTGTTATACAAAACCCTTCTTTTAAACGAGCGCATAATAATTTGTGCATTGATTTGTTAATCCGCCCAATATACTTTCAATATTTTGTATAAGTAAAAAAAATATTATCCTAAAAATCAAAATACATAAAGGGAAATCGGATGGGGTGTATCGGTAACCTGACCTAAAGAGCACCGGTAGATTATATCAACTTGAACCATCCTATAGTTAGTTAATATTCGAACGCCCAAGGTCTGTGCCAAATTTTCATAGGATATCTCAATATTATGCGAGCGCCGAAGGCGCGACCGACATTTTTTTTTAAAGAATATATATATAAAAATGAAAAATAATTTGTATTAAAGAAATCCTTGATTTTTCCCTGATTTTCAAACGGATTTAAAATAACCCGATTCTCTCTGAGGCTACTATCATGTTAATGAATGAAATGTTATGATTTCTTAAGTGGAGACTGACCAAATTAGAAAATGTGTTTTTTTTTAATCAAAACCAATCTGATACATTTGTCCTGATTGGTCCACATAGGGGCTATTTATTAATCTCCATCTTCGACAAAGAAACCTCAAAGGAGACACTAAGCGCTTTGATCCCAAATGCATATAACACTCCATTTATAAGAAACATATAGACGGTCCATGCGGCAATAAACACCAAAGGGATCAATAAAATCAACTCATGATATAATCCCTTTGATTGGGAGGGGGTAGTCACGAACATTAGCCCTTTGCTCTCTTTAATTACCACTCCACCAATGAGACAAAAATACAGCAATTTCATAAAAGTTAAAATCCCGATGCATTATTTCAAATTTGAATATTAATTAGCTCATTTTATATGAAGCTGGTCTTTTGTTGCGATTAACTTGTTGCTCAAAAATGATAAGCGGACTATGTAAATAATGAAGTATATTTTTTTTATGAACACACTAAATAACATCACAAAGATTTCTAAGGTCTCGTTGTCAAAGCACATTATAGAGTAAACAAAAATATCATCATTTAGACCTTTATCTTAAACCAACAATGTAGCCTCTTTAGAGATAAAGAGCAAACATAGTTTGTTCAAAGCGTAGTGCGGATTTCTGAAGGAATCCGCGTACGAAAATCCTCGGATTCCTGAGGATTATCCGAAGGAATCCTCAGAAACACTGGTATGTAGCGCTAGGCAGATCTGTACACCAAATGTCACACACGGTATTCATCATTTACGCCATAAACGTATTACATTTATTATTAACAGCTTGATTCAGCAACTGGCATCACAGATTTTTATGTTGATGCGAGCGCCGAACTTGAAAAAGAATAGTGCGTCTCCAAAAGAATATCGGATTGTCAAAAAGCCATTCTAAGGCAGATATTCTAAGAGAATTTGCAAACCATTTTTAAAGCACAAAACGCACTCTAGATTAAACAGTGGACTTCGTGTTCGACATGCGTTGCCTTAAGTTTAGAATAATTGTTTTCCTTTGCACGATATCACATCATACTTATTATGTATAAGGATGATCGAAAAAAAAAACGGGATACAATGAGTCAGCCTCACATATCAGATTCATATTATAAGAAATACTTTGATATTGTTTAACATATTAAATTTATATTATATCATGGCCATCATGCCATCATGGCGCACAGTCAAAATTGTTATGCGCCATATATAAAAACTGTGCGCCATGGCGCACAAGGCGCACGCTAGAATTTCCCTAGTTTTTATACTTAAATATGCTTCACATCAAAACATACAGTCGCAATTTGAACACTGCTATTTATATATATACATATTATGACCTTTTCAATAGTCCTTAGCTTTATACGATTTTACATACAACAATTTAACAATAGCGACTCTATAATCTATGCATATTGTATATTTTATGTATTATTCAACTCTGTATGCAGCCGTTGCAAATGAAATAAAACATATATCTATCCATCTATCTATATATAAAATATATGTGTTTTAGATACGAGCTTTATTGAATTTTGTCCAATTGTATCAACTGCCACTACCACAGAATGAGAGCTCTGTATCTGAACACAGTTAAATCACTGAAGATGCATATTTTGACTGGAAGCATAAACCGAGAGATTTTTCAAAACAGTTTGCGAAATGCATCGAACTCAGTAAGTTATGATAAGTTATAAATTAATTGATAATAAAAATCATGAAATATGTACATGTATCACATAAATATCTATCCGAGTTTTACTTTTCCGATGAAAATTGATGATAGAAATAGTAAAACCCTTTGCTTATTTAATCAATGTTCACTATAACTCCCCAATATGTACTTCTTAAACAAATTTATTTTCTTTTTTTTTTTGCATTACACTTCATTATTACGATATAATGTATATTTTTGAATTTATCAACAACTCTGCATTTACCAATATAAGATATTTAGGTTAATTGCCATCACTTAATTATTTATGATTTTTTGACAGCCGAATTTCGGAATCTGCTTCGACATCGACGGGGTACTTGCGAGGGGCTACGTGCCTTTTCAAGAAGCAATTGATGCATTCGCTTTGCTGCAAAAGAACGAGCGTCTCCAGGTCCCCGTCGCCTTCGTTACTAATGGCATGGCAACGCAGCGGGGCAAGTGCGAGCAGTTGGAGTCGTGGCTAAAAACCAAAGTAAGTTATTGTAGAAGTGAGGGCATGGTAATGATGTGTTTTGATTATTACGCACAAAGAAAACACACGAAAAGCTCGTGGACAATAAACAAGCGTATTTTACTATGTGATTTTGTATCTTATACATATGTCATTTGTCACGAATATGATAAAATACTAAATTGCCTAAATTTCTCGATTCAAGCGCACTCTCGTATGACCCGAAAGTTTAAGCATATATATTTTTTTCATAAATCGACCACAATTGATAGGAAACATCGAAAGGAAATGCTGTTTCTTTTCTCCATAAACAACTTATACTTAAGAAAACATAAGCAATCAATTTGTTAAACAATTTCGATGATTATCAACCATTTGTCATTGCATTTATTCAAACTCTCTTTTTTATCAGGTAGACTGGGAGCAAGTGATCATGTGTCAGACGCCGCTTCAGTGCTATTCCGATTACAAGAAACTGCACTGTCTCGTTGTTGGACAAGGGCCGTTGAAACAGATCGCATCAGAGTATGGCATTTCATTTTTAATTTCCTTGGAGATTTGAGAATATGAGATGCTCTAGATATAATGGAAATGACATACATGTTAATTTTTTTCTGAGGCGCCAATTGCTCGTGAAAAAAATCATAATCGCAGATACTAGATTTAAAAGTTATTTTTTTCTTAATCTTGCTCTATCAGATCATGATGCCTATATCACATACATGTATAAAATGTAAATTGGATGAATTGTATAGCTTGCATTTAAAAAAAATCTTACAAAGAATAAATGCTCGTCGTTGCATAAATTCATTGTGTTTGCAGCCTGGGACTCACAAACGTGTCTTTAGTCGAGGAAGTTTCAGCCAGCTATCCTCTTCTAGACGTCGCCTTATTGGAAAAGAGGAATCAAGTGGTAGGTTTCTTCATTTCCTAACCTTCTCACAATATTTTCACGCATTCAATGATATAGTTTAATAGATCTCTGCAACTGACACCTTCTTTTTTGCCAGTTATCTAAATTTGAATGATTATTAGTTTGAGCTATGTGTCAATACCTAATAATGTTGAATTTTGAAAGCACATTGCTCCTTATTTGTTCCGAACCCTCTGCCATGATTGTTTTAACATGTTGATATTTTTATTTTGTACAGTCTCATATTACACAGCAAGTGGATACTGATTTTCCAGCTATCGATGGTAAGTTATTTTTATATCCATATGTTTTAAAATATTGAATAAGAATTTTATGATTATTTGTTAGAGAAATCTAAGTTTCACATATTGACATATTATTTAGGAGAAAGCTGTTTGAAATCGCAAAAGTTTTATTTCGCTCTAAAGATCCTTTCGATATTCATTCGCCGCCCGCAGTCCTGTTTTAAAATCACTTTTCCTCATCCAGTTTTGTTTCGTAATCTATGCGGAAAAAAAATTAAGCCATAATCCTGCTTAATAATGCCATTTGTGTTGTATGCAGCCATTTTGTTACTTGGTGAGCCTGCACACTGGGAGACTCCATTGCAGCTCATCATCGATCTGCTTCTAACCAACGGTCGACCGAATTCCAAGAGCGAGCGCGCTCTCGTTCAGACGCTGCCTGTCATCGCGTGCAATAAGGATCTGCAGTACATGCATAGGGCCATTCATCCAAGGTACATAGGGAATTTTAAGGGAAGGCAATGGGGGCCATAAGCGGTCGGTTACAAGGTTACAAGTTACTAGTTCTTATTCAAAGTCTTAAGACTTGTGTTTGCATAATGATCTAACCATATCTAGTATTTTTATTACGTTTATAAGACCATTTATAAGATCTAACCATACAAGTGATTTTATGACATTAATAAGACGCAGGGGTTTACTTGATGCTGCGTTATCTTCTTTGTAGGTTTGGAAACGGCACCTTCCTTTTGTGTTTGGAAAATATTTTCAAGGTAGGAACATATCCAAACAACATTTTAATTTGAAGTTTTATATTAATTTAATATTTTGATTAAATATCATGTTAAAGTGTCCTTGTAATAAAAATTGATGGAAAATAAAACTTTAATCAAAAATTAGAATAGCCATGGTAAGGCGTAAGGAACAATGAAAGGTCTTGTGATGTGAAAAGTGTAAATCCGTTTTCTTTTTCAAATTTAGAAATTGGTTGATGCTGAGTTAACCTACAGTGCTCTCATCGGCAAACCAAGTGAATGCACAATGCGCTTCGCAGAACACACTTTAGGAAAGCAGGCGTTGAAACTCGGTTTACCCTCTGAACTGCAAACCATGTATATGATCGGGTATGTTGTGGTTTTGAAGAAAATTGTACATTGATTTGATAAGGCTTACTTGACGTCATGTGGAAATTTAATCCTTTCTACCATTTATATATCTATATATCACTATTGTGATAGAATTTTAAGAATTTTCGATTAAGATACCCGGGTAGAATGATAGTATTTCAACAATTTTCGATTAAGAGGCTGATGAACATGCACTTTTTCATTGTTTTTTTTTCAGAGATAACTTGAACTCGGACATTGCAGCCGCGAACCTTTACCAACGATACGCCGATACCCAACACTCAGTGGAAAATCCCCAAACTGCACGCACAACACAAAAACAGTGGAAAATCCCAAAATCACGACAACTTCCGTCCAATTACCCTTTGCTACCACAGACTGTGACCAATGTCAAAGGAGTCCTCGTGCGAACGGGTGTTTATAGGGACAGTATAGAGATAAGTGACCATCGACATAAAGATTTTGATTTTGATGAGACGGAGGGTTTGCACGATCCTGCCGTTACGGTTGATACTGTGCTTGATGCTGTTGAGTATATATTGAAAGAAGAAGGGTGTTTGTAGAAGCTGTGATTGTGTTTAGCGGGTGGGGTAGTTGGTCGATATTTTATAAAAAGGGACATTGATTGAGTACTAATGATCGTAGACTAAATTGTATTGTAATGATATTCTAGTCAAAGTTGTATATTGTGAATGAATTATTTCGGTTTATACAAATTGAGTATTCACTGGACATTGACTTTTACTTATATAAGCCAACAGACTTATGTGGGCTCTTCTTGATGGGATAGTTTAGTTTCTATATATGATATGAAATAGCTACAGCTTGCCCAAAATAAAACTTAGGAAATGATAACGGTAGTAGTTTTTACTTGAAAAGATTTGTTTGCTTGACTAAAACTGTTAATGGATAAATAGATGATGCGTTAAGCTATTTGTGGTTTGTTAGAATAAAATGACAAGACATGATTGAACTGTGTTTGCATATTTTTTGTGCATTTTGCATATTTCAATTTTCTTTTATCAGCAATATGATCAACAAAACAATAAAACTATAAACAATAAATTACCAAAACATGTCTTTATAATATACAAATACATATATTGTTGAAAGGTTTTAAAATGCGATATCTGATTTCACCTGCTAACCAAATGAACACAATAGAAAGGCTACAGGTTACAATATTGGCAAGTTCCAAATCAAGTTTTCGGGTAAAAAATAAAATGTTTCCGTTTAATAAAAATTTATGGTGGTTGAATTTCCATTTGCTTCTCGGATACTTGGGAGGGCTCTAATATACATGAGTATATAATTTTATATACAAGTTAAAACTTGGCATTATAAGGCACAACGCACTTCAAGTGTGCAAATATCTCTTTTAGATGACCCGTTTTACGTACTATTTTTGACAAAGTCCATATCACAAGGGTTCCTTAGAAATCATCGGAGCTTTTCCTCACACATTGCTGACCTCTGGACCCGGTCTTCCCGTCGCCTGCCACTGCGTTAAATACCCAGAAGACATACTCGACACGCTTTCTCTCTGTTCCACCGGCCCCTTGTCACTTTGACCTTGAACACTTTGACCTTCATCCATTTCCATTGGCTGCTGCTGTTGTTGCTCTATACTACTTGCCGCCGCCATTTGACCTTGACCTACAATCGACTCCATATGACCGGTCATTGACCTTTGACCTATATATTCCGATGACATCCGGTTATGATAATTTTCTGGCACAGTCAGTGCTGATCCCAATACATCCGGTGATTGACCTAGTGCACTGGTATCTACGCCCATACACTGGTGCCTGGTACGATGCTGCGGAACATCCGATTGGGACCCGGCGGAAGATGAAATTTGGCGTTGAGGATGTAAGTGTTGGGTTGAACTGGATTGAGAGGATGGAGCGTGGGAGATATGGCGCTCGAGGGCGAAGGCTTGGTTGGTTTGGGCTGATGTCTGGGTGGGGTCGTAGGTTCTGTTGATGTTGAATGGTCCTGATTTTGCTCCGAATTGTTCCTGAAATAGGCAAAAAATAAGAGTAAATTATTGTAAATCGTAAAATGTGTTTAATGACATAAGTTCAGTAACAACGCTAAACTAAACGCATAATAATGTCAATTTTGTGATAAGAATTTGTTCTTATTAAACCACATCTCGTTTTAAATGTTGTTTCTGTACTAGCCAAAATTAATTATTTTTCTCAATCAACTTCGCTGAACAAAATCAATCGGCTGCTAAAAAATGTATATTCGTAACAATTTCACAATAGAAGTAATCAAAAAGACGTTTTTCACTTACATCGGGAAGATGGTCATAATCATCTAGCTCGTTGCGAATTCCATCATCCCTGCTCCTTAAATAGGGAACCAGGTAGAGGACGACAATGAGCATGGAGGCGATGAGAACCAGCACCGTCAGGATGCCCAAGACGATAAGGGCGATCGCCCATCCAGGAACGCCGTCTGTAATGGAAGAAAAGGGAGGGTGTGTTTTGAATTTATTAAACAAGTTATTGCAGAAATGAGTTTTTCCACTGCATAATTGAACGTAAAACGTTATTTGTGCTTTGGTCTTGGTGTTGGGGGAATAATTTTTACTAACAAACGTGTATTAGCATGACTGGTAAATTACCGTAATGTATCGTTTGTTAAGTAGTCAATTTGTAGATAGTAATTATATATTTATGTTACCTGATTTTTCCTTCGACTCTGATTTCTTTTCTGGAACTGGTAGTGCTGTCGTCGGACAGTCAGCGAGGTTGGTTATAAAAGCTGCAAATAAAAACCAATGTTGATAAGAAAGTCTATATATAATTGTGTTTATCTTGAAGGTGGGTGGTATCAACGCGACATAAATTTGCAAATTAAATTTTAAATGTTCAACATGCACTTCACAAAATACCCAAGGAACTGTCATAAATTGACCAATTATTTAAATATAAAGCTAACATTCCTTACACTGATCGGCCGCGCATTGCGTGCGTAAATTGCAAGATGGCACCCGCTCTGGATCACACAAATCTGGAGACGCTTCCTCGGAGATGCACCAGTTGCATGATGGGAAGGTTCGACAGTCGCTGAAATATAAAATTTTCTTGTCAAGTCACGATGCCACGGTAAATTTGCTGTTTATTCTGACAGGGTGTCTTTATCTGTAACTGCTGATCAGGCGCGGATGCAGAAAATAATGAAGAAATAGATTCATATGTTATAACAAAGAAACAACGCTTTCGCAGACGCAAGCCTGATAACAAATTGATAAAAATAGTTTGGATTTAGCAATGTAAAATTTACTTCATTTTATTACATTTAACACGTTAGGAAATGCATAACTGGAGTTTAAAATAGTATATAGATAATTGATAAAATAACATTTTATTTCACATACATTTCCGTCAATTGTGATCCACAGTCAAAGTCGTAGCACGATGTAAGATTTGGTGTTGCCATGGGAACGCTGCTAAAATCCACGAAGGGTAGAGGCGGTGAGCAGAGTGGGTCGTTGTCACTGAAATACATATATGAGAAATGGCATGCTTTTGCCCGTTAGGATCTAGATCATTTCAGGCATGGGGCACTATTGTACTCAACATTTATAATTTTAAAAAATGTTTTATTTGGTTTCATATAAGAGCAGGAAAATGTATATTTATAAGATATAATAAATCTAAACCCGTGGTACCTTGAGAAACTAAATAGATCTTCACAGAACAAGTATCCAGTGTCTCCCTCGCTGTAACAAGGGCAGAAGCATTCGCCTGGTTGGACCGTCTGTTCACATTTGCTGTATCCCTGTAAACAAAAGAAAATCAAACATTTTGAGACACTGTCATGCGGAGATATAGACGGAAATAAAGAATACCATCAGTGAGGAGACTTTTGATATGATTTAACCCTACAACTTTAAAATGTTGATCCATAGAGTAGTTAAATAATGTTATAGAATAATATTGAAATAAATATAAGCTTACGTTGATGCCACTCAAGCATTCAAAGCAGGAAGATTGCGGATTGGTCTGCGGTCGTTTCTTCACAATCAACAGCAGGTTGGTTCCGGTGAGAGTATGGATTGCAAAATTAGAGGTCGAGTGGTCATCAAGACTCTGGCCACTCAGCTGTGGAAAAAGATAGAAGAAATAAATTTTAATAATATTGCCGCGTTTTTATGAATCTTGAATGAAATATATGTTTCATGAAATGCTAATATTCCTCATTTTTTTTCAGATCAAAAGTGACTACCTCGTAAAATATCATCGTAAAACAGCTTGCCAATCTATTCCAACTTATTCAAACAGCCAAATATGTCGTTGGTGATTTTTTTTTTAAACTAGACTACTCTAAATTAATCTTAATTAACCTTTATGAATTTATCGGTGTGCCAAACCTACCCGCCATGTATACTGGTTCCTGACATCAAATATATTGACACACCGCGCGTATTTCATGCCAAACAGGTTGTCGATAAGATATTCAGCTACTTCCGGTTCCTTTTCGGTTACGTGCACGTTGATCATATCGGTCAATGAAATATCTGGATTCATCCAGTCGTCGTGGAATACGATGAATCCGGAGCGGTCAACCATGAAACAGCTTCGAAATTAAAATGAGGATTTAATCGTAAAGTTAACCTAATCTGAAGTAAACCATTTTGGTTATATTTGAATAGTTGATTATGCATCGAACCCTTAGATGGCAGATGGCTATTTTGTAGAATATGTGAATGGGATTGACTTTTGGGCATGAGATATTTGTTGCGGATATATTTAAGACCGATGAGGTATATCTGAGATGTTTATACGTGTATACATGTCGCTCTTTAGTTTTTTTTTCTCCTGAATAAATGTGTAACGACGACGTTGTTGACAAGGCGTCAAAAATGACTTTTTCTATATGATTTTGTATGTTATTTGCATTTCGTCACACTGATATTTACCTGTAGTGATTGCAATCCGGTACACTCTCTTTCATTATTTTGTAGAAATAAAAAGGAGACACATCAATGCCCATCACGCCAAAGGGGCGTGTGCTTCTATCATGTGCAGCGCTGCCTGACCTACCAACAAAAAATGCATATATTATATATGTTGATATTATTAGAAAACACAGAAAAATATGTCAATATAGGCATATTTCGGTATGGGTGCTTAATGTGTGTATAAAAATACTGTATCAGTTTAAAAAAAAAATATCAGCTACTCAACTATTTCATAATTTATCTTTTTTAATTAATAACAACTAAGATGCCTTATATTGTTCGAGTATTACCTGCCCTCAAAGATCACCCTTGCCAGCGATATCATCATGGTCCTTGCATCCCTGTTCATATATGGCCGCGTCACTGCGATCAAATGGTTGTTTGCTTTTGCAAGTTTATACCTATGGCCAGAAAGAGAGATCGTAATAAATTCATTATGTTCACATTTTTCAGCAATCGAGCGTTGAAAATTTGCATTTTTCTGATCAAATTTCAAATGTTTTACATCTTATTACAAAGGATTATTATACCATTGTCGTTCTGTTGCATCGTATGTTTTCGGCAGTTCGACCGCCGGATAAATGCGCATCATTCCATTATCGGTTGCCAGGTAACGCCACATGACTCGGTGGTTATATCTCGACCCACTCTCATCATCAAGGCGTTTCAGAATATCTTCAAATACAGCCGTTGCGGCCACGTTGTCTCGCACGCCCGTCTGATAATCAATTAAAATGCAATTAAGAAATATATTTTTTTTTTAATTCACAAAACGATTCACAGATTCTGTTGTGTAATATTGAAAACAAAGTAATATATCCCTTCTAATATTATTTTTTATTTTATGTAGATATGTAGATGTCGCAGTTAAGTGATATTGCCTGGAAAGTATTTAGTTCAGCGCTTGTTCGCGTAAAATACTCTTTGTATGTATCCATGAAAACATCGTCATCACTTGTGAATAGGAAGCGGTAGGGATCGATGAATGCTTTTCGCGAAAACTGGGTCACCATGGTGTCTGAAATATATCAATTATAATTGAGTATAATCGGTAATTATCCTATTAATAGCCTAACTTTATTTTAGATAAGAAGAACATGAATTCATGAATTAGATGCTTAAGCAATATTTACACATATTCCTTTTTTTAGTGTGATCTCTTTACAACTGAATGTCAAACTTTTTATGACTTTGAAAATCCATGAATATGGAAAACGGCGTTTTAAACATTTTTTAATGTAAACGCTACTACAGTTAAAACCACTTCAAATTTGACTATCGTAAGCAAAATTATTCGTATTCGTTTATTTGTTTATTCGTTTCTCGTTTATTCGTAAGCATTCGTTTATTCGTAAGCAATCGTTTATTCGTAAGCAATCGTAAGCTATCGTCAGCTATCGTAAGCAATGGTTTATTCGTAAGCAATAGTTTATTCGTAAGCAATCGTTAGCTATCGTAAGCAATGGTCTATTCGTAAGTAATGGTTTATTCGTAAGCATTCGTTTGTTCGTGAGCATTCGTTTATTCGCAAGCAATCGTTTATTCGTATTCCTTTATTTGTTTATTAGAAGTGGTTTTAACTGTATTTTCAATTACATATATACCTTTACTCGATGTAGCCGAATAATGTGAACACGTCGGTACATTGCCTCTTCGTCCCT
>LQRL01121286.1:1099-17687 GCA_001703475.1 Hydroides elegans
CAATGCTTCAGAGACACATAAGCAATGCATATTCTAGCAATCGCAACTTTTCATTTGACTGACTATCATAACATGTAGATCATTAAAAATGTTAGCAGTTTACGAATTCCATGTATACCCTGAAATTATGCGCTCTACACCAGACCCCCACCTCCCCCTATCTAGCCTGAAATTTAATTGTTAGGGCTTGTTCACACGGGAAGCGACGAAACGCGACCCGCGACAATTTACTTACTTGTTCTTTATAGGACTTTGTCATTATTTTAGAATCGCGTTAGAAAAGGTGTTCACACGGAAAGCGACAAGTTCAGGACGACAAATGTTTGACATTCAAACAAATAATTTCCTTAGACAAGTTGAGTTGTTTGTTTCTTGCCGCAAGTGGCGGTGCAAAAACGTAAGAGGCGATTCCGCACCGCCTCTTGCGTTTGTGGAGATCCTTTAATGAAAATTAACAGTTAAAAGACTAAGAATCGTCAGCTGTCGCTTCCCATGTGAACACATTGCCACTCCATTTCCGTGCCTAAAACGCGTGTCGCTTCCCGTGTGAACAAGCCCTTAGAGTGTATTCGTGTGTTTTTTTTTCGATAACACGCGATTGACCGAGATCTGTATCCCAAATATGTTTTTCTTTGATAATCATGCTATTTTTGCACTTCATTAGTACGCGCATTTCAAACGTTTAGGCGCGTAACCCTTGATTATGCTTTAACGTAAACTTCAAGAATATTATCAGTTTTTGTACCAAAAAAAATAAGGCGGCAATAAATCTAAAATATTGAGAAACCAGAAACGATAGAATCTGTCACCATTTAAAATCACACAGAATATTACATCATCTTCCTCAAATCAGGCAAGGTATTGTCTAAAGTGTATCATTCCCGAAACCTTGAACTAAAAGAATACATTAACATGCTTTTTCTCATAAATTCAAATCATTTGTTTTGCCAGTATTTTTCTTACTCAAATGCTTCCCCAAAACGACTGTACTTTGTAGGCCTGTGCAAAATAGCGTTATAGCTTGAGCAATCCTTGTACATATACATGTAAGTTAGTTAACATGGAAACAACAATATTTTCCGTAAAAATATTCAAACATATATTATTTTAAGCGCATTACACGATATAAAATATTAAACTGGATATTGTATGAGTGGATAATGGATAAGAAATATTCTATGCCATTTACAAACTTCTTTAAAGCATGATTACTTAATATTTAGTTTCTATATTGAGAACATTTCCTACCTTTTCTTCACCCTGGTCAAGTCGAGCTAAAATGAAATAGAAAATAATATTTTGTAACATTTATAATTTCAAAGTATTTGTTCAAACAGTTTGTTCATCATGCACAACGTAAATCAATCGACCGACGTAAAATTATGATGCAAAATATCCTTAGAAAAGGCTAAAAATATAAATAAGAACGAGTGGGAAAAACTTCACCGATTAAAAGCGCATAATCATCCTGTGTGTCCAAATTGCTTCAAAACTCAATGGATATTTTTAAATGAACCATAACCATGCAATGTAATTTTCGATATCACATATGGCCATTAGTCCATGCCATATAAACGATTAACACATACATCACGTAATGATGAGGGCGTCAACGAAAGTTTCCAAACGGGAGACATGTCAACTTTGGGACCATTACTCGACACATATCATACAAATTTTGCTATGCCCATTCATGGAAATTATGTGATCCAACAAGAGCCAAGTAATATAAAAAGTGCTTAATTAGGGATTTTAAGTGATTTAGCTTTGATGCGTAATGAACTTAAATGGAATCCACCCTTTCATACATGAAGGGGCCATGATAAGCGCATGGTGGATTGGTTTCCAAGGATTGTCATTTGAATAGTTTTACGGTATGAAATTGGATTGTTTTTAACATAAAAGCTACTCTTTTTTCATGAAAAAAAACTAAGAGTAATGGAATTTCATTTTGATATTAGAGCATTTTAGAAAGTACAACTTTTAAAAATAAACAAAATTATGTACATTTGAAATAAGGACAATAGTTTTCATCTCCCCTATCACAAAGAGAATCAATAACAAATTACATAAAGATAGCTTCAGGATAATTATGCCTAAAGGCGCTTTCACCCGAAATAAAAACGCATAATTTTGGGTGAACAGAAAGGATAAACTACTTTGTTTTTATACGAAAAGTAGCTTCAAGTTTAAAGCGCAAAATGTCTGTTTTGAGCTTTTTTCACATCGGGTGAACGCGGCCTAAAACTAATCAAATAACGACTGAAAAAATCCATGATCAATGAAAAAAAAAGGGATCTTCAATAAATAGGAATTGCTTTGTAAATATAGGAGTGAAACTCAATTATAAACGAGCAGAAAGTATATTCACTTAAAAATTGTACTTCTTATTATATTTTTATCTTCTTAAAGTGATTGAAGATTTCGTTTAGTTTCAACATAAGTAGACATCATGGATTACAACCAGGGAAATATACCAGAAAACGAGGGCAGAATACTCTTTCCAATAGCATTCGTACTTGGCAGTATAACATGGATATGTTTATTAATGAGGGTGATTGTGCAATTTCTTAGTCCCGTGTTCGAAAGCAAAGCTATGAAATTGCAATTCAATTTGTGTCTGGCGAGGTTTGTTTCTATGACAATGGTTATTCCGGGAATCGGCATTACCAGGGCAATGTCTCCAGGTGCTTGTATCTTCCTTGTTGTTGCCGATCATTATGCATTGATAGCTACTTTTGTTTGGATTAACATAGTCTCTGCCGATATCTATTGGCGATTGATTGAGAACACGAATATACAGAACGAACGGAAATCAAACTGGAAAGACATAAAGATACAGATGTTAGTTGGATGGGGCAGCCCAGGATTGCTGATAGGGGCAGCAATTCTGCTTGACTATTTTGGTGACATACCTGCGAGATTTAAACCGCAATATAACCAACATGTCTGTTGGATACAACCTAGAGGTCTTGAGCATGTTATATTCTATGTGCCGCTGTTAATTTTGGTTGGCATTAACATCATGTTTTTCGTTCTCATCGCCCTCTATCTGCGACGGGCATTTTCCAATCGAAGCCAACTCATCACTGAGCAAAGGAACAACTTTCGGACTTACATAAAACTGTTTCTTATGATGGGAGTGAACTACATTCTACTATTCTTCGCGCCTTTTACGGATCATATGGCCTTCTGGCTAACGTTGATCCTTATAAATGTGGCGCACGGTCTCTATGTAAGTGTACCCCCAGTATTTAGACGAGATGTCTTTGTGACAATATTCAAATCGCATTCGTACAGTACAAGACGTGAGAAACTGGAAAATATTCAGCGAAAATTGGCAGAAGGGCACAAACCAGCAAAGGCCAATCTAATATAGCGCCAAAATGTTCTAAAACTTCGAGTAACTTTATGTGCAGCTTTGACACATGGCGCCAGCTCAAATATCATTAGTGTACAATAAGTTGTTTTCAGATTTCAAAGAATGATTGCGAAAGACTCCCCGTATAAAGACTATTGAATTGACTGTATACAATTCAAAACATTGCTGCTCGAGTTATCAAAGGAATGCTTTACTGTGGAATAGACTTCCTTTAGAAATTAGATCATCCACTAGTCAAACTGTTTTTTAAAAGTTACTTAAAACATATCTGTTAACAGGCATATAATTGTAAATTTGAGTCTATTATGCTTTTTAGTAATGTTATTATTGTTTGTCATACTTGTATTTATTGTTAGCACTTAGAGCTATCAGATTAAGCGCGTTATAAATGTTGTAATAATAATAATAATATTGATTAAAATGTTTCTTTGATGCTTGGACAAAGAAGATGGATGCCTGTAAACAATTTATTCTAATATTATGATGTAAAACATTTCGATATGTACGTACCTAAACCAACGATTGAAGGACATGCAAGATTGAACAGGATGACCTCCTGGGGCTAAACTTGCAAAATGGAATAGCGACACATCATCGGATATATGAGTAAATGGAAGGATAAATTCACACTCATTTGCTTAATACTGTATAAGAGCTTTATGACAAAATCAAGGTCGCTAGAGATATAACGACGGAAAAAAAAACCAATTTTCCCAAAATAAGTATAAATGCTTTTTAGGAATAATGTTACTGCGTATAATACACGCGAGACCATGATGGTCATACTGTTGATGATCATATTCAATATTTAACAAAATCTAATCTGTTCAAACAATATCTATCACACAAAAAAAACATGAAATAAACTGAATTATGCAAGAACGTAAGAAGGAATTAAAATGGGCAACAGTACAAAATTAATAATAAGTGAAAGTGACTTGAAAATACTGTTACCAGTTGGAATAGTCGTTAGCACAATAGCAATAATATGTTTACTAACTAGACTGATATTGCAATTCATCAGTCCAGTGTTTGAGACCAAAACCATGAAATTGCAATTCAATTTATGCCTAGCCATATTCATTTCATTTGTCGTGTTCTCGATCGGAATGGGCTCACTTCAACTGGATACTGACTTAGTTTGCGTCACGGTTACAATATTTGACCACTACTCGCTACTTGCATCTTTGGTCTGGGTAAATATACTTTCCGCAAATATCTACCGGCGACTGGTTATAAGTCCGAATGTGAAAGCAAACCGTAAAACAGAATGGAGTGCCATAAATAATGAGATGTTCATTGGTTGGAGTGCACCCGCGGCCGCCATTGCTTTAGCTGTGGCGATGGAATATGTGGATAAAATACCAAGCAAATATAAACCAGAATATGGAAAAGATGTCTGTTGGATACAAGTGGTATCACCTAATAAATGGATCATCTATCTGCCGTTTCTGATCACGATTATTGTCAATTTGATATTGTTTGTTCTGATTTGCATCAAGCTGAAACGGTCGTTTGCTAAACGAAACAAACTCGTGGCCGTAGAGAAAAATTACACTCTAACTTATTTGAAGCTATTTCTCATGATGGGAATGAAGAACATCCTTCTTCTTCTTACTCCCTTCTTCAAGCATGTCCTTCTTTGGATGGCCCTTATGGCAGTGTTCGCAACTTATGGCATTTATGTAAGTGTGAAACCCATTTTGAAACGAGAAGTCTATGATAGTCTGTTTCGGGATAAGTCTAGTTCAACAAGTGGAATGATTGAAAGACGGAATGCATATCCACAGATCAACGAAGGCACCAGAAACACTCGATTTTGAATGAAAATTACAGTAACAGAAATTGTATTTTTATTAGAGTCGATGTGTTAACGCTAAAAATACGTCAAATGGTCTCATGAGAAGCCTTGGACGAAAGCAAGATATTAATGGACATTTCCAATAGCTATAGTCATAAATGATGTTAACCTTACCACTACAAAATACCCTTAATTTACAATAAAATGCATGTCATTAAGCACGATGTGAGTCTCATTAAGTTTAGGCCAAATAACACTTCGTTTGGACAATAACCGTACGGAACATACATGTAGTACTAACTGCATTTTCATGATTAATAGGACAGAGTTGTGATTGAGCTCGTTTATGATTTACCCATTAAATCATAAGCGTTAATGGGTCTCTCATTTCTAGCTGGTGATAACATTACAATAGAAGGGCTGATCGGTTTATTGCGGGGAAAATAGCATTCTGAAGCACATAATGCATTATGATTTTTTTATATGTGTCTCAAAATTGATTTTTCGTTATTTTAGAATAGGTACATTATTCAGCTTGACACCTGACATTATATCAGCCCAGTAAAGCAGGCAGTTAATAAGTAATGATCATTTAAAATACACGGGGTCTAAATTTCGGCCTGACCGGTTTATTGCGGGACGACGTAATTAATTGAAAAACATCTTTTTGCATACTTATATTGTCAGAAATCCAATGAAAAAAAATAGAAACATAAATTTTTATAAATACCAATTGAATCATTCACCCTGAAATAAGTAATATTCGCATTTATACAGGGTATTTACTGCTTTATATAGAAACAATGGAAATTGGCTATGACTGCCAATGGATGTCTCGTAACTAGGCAACACTTTTGCTATCAATACAAGTATCACTCTCGATAGCTGACACCCAAATTATATTTTTAGGTATTTTCATTATTTATTCAGTTTCTTCCGAAAAATAATATTAGTTAATATTGGTGACGTGTTGTATACATTTTAATGCTAAGAGTATATGTAAATCGGCTAAAACATTATATGAAAACTATACATACAACCTTAAAGCAGAGGAAAATGGATAAAATTAATAGAAAAAGCCAATATATTTAGAATTGTTTATGAAATGAGGAAAAACTGAATAACAAATTAAGGATTAATATAAATATAGATAAAATAATGGCATTATTGTTGGTACAGGATTTAAGACGACGGTTTCGGGTCTATGTTTAAAAATAAATTGTGAGATAAGTTATTGCAGATATCAGGATTATTTGAATCATATAAAACAAAGTTTCATGTTATTTTATCAACCCCGCAATAAACCGGTCATCTGAAAAGACGCACCCCACCTTAATGTTATAGGGCATCACATCGTCAATTAAAATTTGTTGTTCTCAAAATTAAGTCAGATTGTTGTCACTATACGTACCTATAATTGGATGATCATAAATTGCAGTTTCAAACCAATTGTCATATAAAAAATAACGAACTACTTAGAAAAACGTGATTTTACCCGCAATAAACCGGTCATGACGTCTACTTGACAAATCATAACGGCATTGAGCATTCATTATTTTAGGAATTGACATAAGTTTAGTGCTTTTGACCACTTTCGGAAACAAGCCTCTCAGCATTAACAATACCAGATGACTCTAATGTTTTATTACTAATAAGGCTATTTTTCGTTGATATTTGCCATAACGCTCAAATCGATGCCTATGTGCGATATTTCTTTATAAACAAAGAAATCAGTTAATGCATTTAATCAATGCACAGCATAACATTCTATCACTGCATTGAGAAGACAGGTGAATCATCATCTAAGAGACTTCTTGCTAAGGAACTTAATACAAATCATACTTCGGTAGCTATTTCGCAATGTTTTCTGATTTATGCATACGCAGCTATTTTTTGCACGACCAGCAGTTTTTCATATTTCTTTTTCAGTTCGGTATTTATATATGATACAATTAAACCAGTATTTTGAGCTTTAATAAAGAACACACTATTTTGTTAAAATATTGAACAAATGGATAAAAAACGGAATCCCTCAAATAAGGTATGTTTTGTGTTATCATATACACAAACATGGTTTCATATAACATGAGAGTATCTATAAGAATTATAAAATGTATTGTTTGAAAATAGGACATACTTCAAAGTTTTGCTTCTATTACTTATTTCTATTACAGAAACTTATTATTTTTGCATTTTTTAAATATTCATTTCAGAATGACGAGTGAATACTTTGGAATTGATGGCTATCAAAGGATTAATGGTCGATGTTAGAGCCCGATTTGCCAAGCAACTTCTTCCTGACTTCGCTGTTTGGACATTCATCAGAGAGAGAGAGAGAAATAAGAATATTCATTTCAGAAAAACGAGTGAATAAATTGGAATTGATGGTTATCAAAACATTAATGGATGGTGCAAGAGCCAAATTTTCCCGACAATTCCTTCCTGACTTCGCTGTTGCGAGAGAGAGATAGAGAGAGAGAGAGAGAGAGAGAGAGAGAGAGAGAGAGAGAGAGAGAGAGAGAGAGAGAGAGAGACAGAGACGTCGGAAACATAATCCAAATCGAAATTATAACAAAAACGTAAATTAAAATGATATTATGGAAGAGCATTATTCATATTCTATGTAAAAGTCCTTTTGTTAGATAAATTGTTATGAAGTCAAAACAAACGTAAGGTCTATAAATAGCTCGCTTCACAATTTCGATGGGTAAATTACCTTGGGCCATAAGGGCATTAAGCATTAAGGATTTTATTTAGTATACATTAACGAGTGCATTGCCTCTATAGATATATCCATGATTTAAACAATGTCGTATATGGGTACATTAATCAGTATAAAACACTGAAAAAAATATATGCTGAATATGCATTAATTCCGCTTGTTCCCTCAAACTGGTGAAAAAAGGCGGAAATGTTGAGTTATGATTCTACAAATACCAGAAGATAGCTTCTGGTATTAATGTTGAGTTATGATTCTACAAATACCAGAAGATAGCTTCTGGTATTAAAAATGTATAGTCTTTTTTTTTTTTGCATAGTTTAGATTATTTATACTTATTGTATTAAATATTTTAACTATCATGAGTTAAACTGTTAAGGCGTGTTCACGCAAAAAAAATATCTTAAATTGTTGCGTGAACAGAGGGGATGAATAGTTATGTTTTTATACAAATGCGGCTTTCAAAAATATCGAGTTTGGTTCTTTTTCCTAGTTTTTTTGTTTGCTTGAACGCGGCCTTAGGGTCATTTTCACAGCTTAAGTCTAGATTAGGCTTCAATGTTATAACAAATGGCAACCTGGTCAAGACTTAGGCTGTGAAATTGGCTCTTAGGGCTTTTAATAACATTCGTAATTATTCTTTGCTATTATTAATTGACTCACTCGACTCCAGAGGGCGTTCGATTGCGTAATGACCTTCCATGACCTGCATACGCATGCGCAGCGAGCAAGGTCACACACGTCCACGAAGCTGAAGATCTTGAAAAAATAAATAATATAATATAGGCTACCAAACATAGACACACTTTGAAAAGATGATGATTATCAGACTTTGTTCACTGTTTATGATCCTTGTTGTTTTAAAAATACAATGTAAGTGTCCGATTGGAGTCAACTTGGCAGCAACACATGCATAATCAGAAGTGTTAACATATACATGTATATGAATATACGCATACACATGCGCATGTTCATAAGTAAATAATCAAAGATACAATTTTGTCTCCTTTTCCCTTAAAACTTGATACATCCACTTTGGATTGCTCACCTTGACCGCGACGTGTTTCGGCAGCGAAGAGATGTCGTCTCTCGCCTCGCCACTTCCTTTGCCGAATATGTCATCTTCGTCCACGTTCTCGCCGCGCTCCAGCCGCTGTCAATCAAACACGTCAATCAATTAGTGATTAGCCAATCAGATTCATTATTTGATTAAAATGGGTTAAGGTTCATACATGAAGTTGTTTAATGTTTCGTCTTGTAGTTTGTTTGTAATTTTAAGTATTTAACATTATTAATTATTTTTAGTGACTATAAAGGTTAAATAGTAGTCATATTACATATGCGTATGCAGTCAAACGACAAATGACTACATAAAACGGGTTATCCAAATAAGAAGCAAAGTAGCAGAAGAGGTAATCTATAGTGTGATTACTTAATTTAGCTATAAATTTCAAATAATAGCAAAGGCTTGGTTCTATTATTGATGCACAGCTAATCTACAATCAAGCCTACTGCTATGTATGGAACTATCTATAAGTATTGTAAATTCATCTAATTTATGAAACTAACATAATATTAAGGTCTATGTGTGAACATAACTATAGTTAGCAGCACCAAATGATTATTGTATTTCTCAACAAAATCACTGAACTATATAATAAATACATCTCTTAAAACTTGTTTAAAACCTCTAACCATTTATCTTTTACTAACGGTACACTCAGCAAGTTCAACAAGTAAGTAGTTAGTATCTTTTTGGGAAAAATAAAACATGCAACTGTGAAACAAAAGTAGCAGGTAACCAGGCAATTGTTTCGATGCTTGCAAGAGGACGATGCTGTTTTTTTTACAATTTACATGAATGTAAAATGCCCTTCATAATATTTTTTTTAACAATTCAAGGCATTCTGGATGCATGCGGTCCACATCAAACATAATCACTTTTTTTCACATATCATTGAAAAAACTACACACTTCGGAGATCAATTTTATACATTGAGGCAATATGGAGCTTTATTAGACTGTAATACATATACACTTGCATTGATAACACACACAACAAACAATTTGATAACATACACAGCTCATTCATAAAACATCCAAGCACTTTTCAAAATTGCAATTCATTCATACATGCGCAAAAGCAAGAACAGCACAAAATAAACATTATTTCACACTATATTTTATATAAATATATTAAACATAAAACCGGCATCTTCTTCCTTCTGAATCCTCATGCAGTGTAACGTTCAACAAAATCCACATCTAAATATGCATGCATTTGTAATCAAGAAAACCTGTAGATTTGTAAGCAATCCGAAGCTGAGATTTAAAAGAAACGATCTGTTAGAAAATATAAAACTCTTATTGTGTGCATAATATTAATTTTTGAAAAACAAATGCTATTGTGAAATATTGCTTCAAGAGGTTAAACATTTTTTTAGTATCTACTAGAAAAAAACTGTAGCAATCAGAAGTCGAAGACATTAAGAACAAAGATTTAAAGTTTGATGTCCAAATCGGCGAAATAGCCCAACGAAGTTTTATTTTTCAAAAGCCGTATTTTTCTAATAAAGCACATCTAAAATTTATATACGTACTACATTAAAGGGAGCTGAATGCTATGATTGCTTTTATGTATTAAATACGTTGCATTGAATCAAGTCAAATTCAAACAACAAAAAGTCCTTCTCTCAAAGTCAATATTAACGAAACTGATACTGTCTGTGTCTTTTCGACGTGACCAGACTTAGACATATATGGGTAAATTAAAGTTTGATGTCTCCAGCAACATTTTTACTCAACATTCAGTAACTGTGCCACCGTGGATCGACACCGGAGCAAAAATTGTGAACAAGTGTAATTGCACCATACACAAGTTCGTATTTCAAATAAGAGTTGAATGAATATTTTTTTTTATGAATAAATTTTAATTATTCTTATATCTTTAGTTTTAACAATCGGAGATTTTGAGAGAGTGACCGATTCACAGCTTGTTATCAGCTACAACCTACAAGGTAAAAGAAACGTGTAAATTAAAAGCGCAAACTTTGTTAAAAGGTTAATTTTGTAAAAATGAAACTGTGTTTTTTTTTCTTGTTAATATTTACCCGAATCCGTATCTAGAAATATAGAAGCACAAAGAAATGAAAGGAAAAGGGCAAAGAAACACAAACTCTCAAATAAATGTTGATTATTTAACCGACTTATTTAACTGAATATTCTGATTTATCAGAATAAGCACATTTATTATTTAGAAACATTCATCCCTGGTTATTTAATCGATACCCTTATTTATATTCATAACTACCCGGTATTTGATATGTATATTATTTTGCAAGTTTTGTCATCTTGAAATGTCATTTTTTGGATGTCAAGGGAGCATGGCCCTGATAATATCCGCATACAAAAAATGACAAAAATATTTTTGATAAGCTTAAATTACACATTAAAATCATGTATAACATATACATATCTCAAAGCTGAAATAGGGATTTACTGACATTACGAAGGAAATTCCAAACGTTTTGCTTTCTTTTAGCGGCATGTCTAGGGATTTGAAACCGAACGTTCTCTTGTCAGACGAAAACGTGCTTTCTTCAAATTAAGCTAAATGGCAATATACTAACTACCAAAGAGAAGCGATTTCAGCGCGTTTACCTGTTTCCACTGTTGGGACGAAAAGTTCGTATTAGTTTTTTCTATATGTTAATACACATACAATCGGAGAAGGGTTTAAAATATACAGATACTGTAACAAAACATATGCAGTGTATGAATATACAATATCGTACATTGTAGGTGGAGCAGTGGAACCTCGGTTACTCGAATTTTGGGAAAATAAAATTATTGGTTATCTCGAGGTTATTTTTAATTGAAATCACCTATTTTTATACTGTTATAGACTTATAGTCTAAACTAAAAACAGGTAACTCAACTGTATAGATAAATAGAACAGGCACATGAATATTTAAGCCCTGAACACTTTAAGTTAGCGAGGTTCAACTGCAGTTTATATATATATACTTTTACTATGCATATACTTTGCAAAAATATCGAAAGAACACTGAGTTAACATTAATACTACTTAACCTAGCATGACATTTCTCATGAAACTGTATACATAGTAAGAAAGCATTAGTCTGAGCAAACAAATGGAAATAACATAAATCACACACTAAGTAATAGTCTAAGTTTGAATTAATAATAAAATGTTTATTTTTATATAAAGAATATCTTTTCAATTATATATAGAATCGCCTATGAAACTTGAAGCCCTGTTTGATAAAATCCAAAAAAAAAAGCCGGTGCACTGCGAAAGCAAATAATTTTGACATGGGTGGAAACGAATGGAATGTTTGTGCGGAAATGGTCCAGACGGGGATGGAAAGCATGGCAAATTCATTATAGGCTCCATTTTGTCGGTGTTACCCAGTCAAAGATGTCTAAATTCGCCCATCTCTCCTTCTGAGTACGTCCACGTGGCACATATAGGACAATTTTTGTCTAAACATAGCTCAGTTCAATCAATGTTTTATCATTAATAGCACGGTAAACTTCTTGGCTTAAATAGTATCTTTCTTTGCCTTACTCGGATGATTGCACAAGAAAGGCAAGTCTTAACATGTTAAGGTTATGATATGTAAAAAAAAAAAACCACCAGAATTCTGAATGAAAGAAAGATCTTCTAAAACATTGAAAAAATCGCATATTTATCGAAATACTTCACCGTGCCATCCTCACAAGTGTTCACTCGCAATCGACATAGATCTATAACACGCACAACACGTGCGATTGGAGCTAGATGAACATAGCTAAAACAAACTCGACATTTAAACCACGCTGCTATCCCAAAATGTATGTGGCATGAATTGATTGTGCAATATAGTATCCTAATGAACACTTACTTTGCAACGTGTATCACGCCTATCCACCAAAGAGAATCGTTAATAGATTCTGCTTATAAAACGCATTACAGAAATACAGCTTCTAACAACGTAAAACAAAGTATCTCAAACACGTTATAATATTTAGCATACCTCACATCAAAGCACATACCTCGAAGTACTCCCTGGTTTCCTTAGCGTCCAGCATGACCTCGAGCCAGGCCTCGAAGATGACGCGACCAATGGCCACGTGGTACACATGCTGGATCTTGTTGAACGCCACTGAAATTGTGTAAAGGGACCGTAAGTCTTAGAGTAAAAATGATATGTTCTTTTGATTATTTTTTGAAGCGGATCATGCACAAAATGACATATGTGTTTGGAGTTTTTACAAGGATCTCGGCGTTGTATGGCAAATAATGAGTAAACTATCCAAAGCAAAATAATAGCATGTCAACTTTTAAAATCTAAACATATATGTGCTGAATCAAAATATAAACGTTTATGAAATCACAAAATACATCAAAAGGAGTACTTACTGGCTTGTCTTCCTTTTCGGAAACGAACCCATTGCTGAGGAAACGTTAAGGAAGCACGCTCAAATTCATGATATATTCCTCATAAACGTAAATTCAAAAGAAACATATTATCTAAAAATGAAATCTTATATATTAAACGAAACCCCTTTAATAATCACTATACATCCAATTACAACGTAATATACTCCATATACAAGGATACGATCCACTGATGGAGATGCACACGCATGATGCGGTGAGTGTGATGCGTGCGCGCATGCACGAGATTGCGTTCCAGCACTTGCTCTTTCCGTTTCTTCTCCAAGTGGAACTGCATCCAGGCACTGCAAAAACATTTTGACTTTTGATTTATATCTTTAAATATAAGTTACAGTAGAGAATGTCATTAACACAATCATGCAATGTTAATCTTTTATCGTATAACTAGGATTTTGAGCATCTTTAGAATTGATTCAAACTGACATAAAATGATTTCTTAAAATTTCAGGTCCAAATACGCTTTAAACAATAGCTTTAGATGAACTAGCCTTTGCAGAGTGGAAATATTCGAGACAGATTTAATGTAACCGTACTTATGATAATCGTTTTTAAAGTGAAACGTAACCTGTAGCACATGCGCTTAAGCCTTGTATTGTAGTGGCCATATGCCTTTTCATACATCTCAGGAGTTGGCTAAAATATAAGAAATGCCAATGATTATTAATGAAACACCGTTATCAAACGGCACATATTTACAAATGTAATTAGAAAGCGAACTTTAAATTTGAAACAAAGGCATCAGATATATATAAATCAGTTTCTATGCATGGAAATCTATATGGCTTCATTCTTTCAACAAACCGTTCTATCGTATTTTAAATTTATCACTGAAGCGCACAATCATTTATTGTATGATACTGCTTCATTTTCTCCTGAAAATTCGTGGATAAACCCAAATGTGCAATCAAACCGACACATGTGCAAGTGAATACTGTAACAAAATGTGCTTTATAGATATGACACCAATAAGGTTTAAATTCCTATCGCCACTGAAATAGAAATTTTGTGGGACACACGACTAAACGAAGTTCGAATGTTCACTCAACATGAAGAAACACCTAGACCGGACCCAACCGTCACCTAATACCTCAACACAAACATCGAATTTACCTCCGTGAAAATACAACGCCAAAGCATACTCCTTCGCTCTATCTCTTTTTGTGATACGTTCTTTAATATATAGGTAGATGTACATATTTGAATGATAACTTGCTGATAAAATTACTAGATACAGTTTACACAAATACAAAGCGAATAGAAAAGACATCTGACAAAGCATACCGACAACGAAATAATGATCTTTCAAAAGAACTTTAATGTACGCAAAGGCAAATTAAGATTGATGAAAGTCTCAAAAAAGTTTTTCTTTGATTATATACAGAAAAATATATCTTAGCAAAACTTTTCATAACCCGATATTTTAATAACAATTTTAACTGCTCAAAGAGAAATAGCTGCAAAACATTAGTCGCTCTGAAGCTATTAAACGAGCCAAACATTTTCTAGTAACCATTCAACCAAAATAATATATAGGCATAAGACAACATATCATAAAGATAAATACATCTTGTATAGATCAGTGGAAAGGGCTGTTTGCTTTTCATAAGTTGAAAAACTGCATACCTGCATGTTTTCATCGAAGTTGAAGATCCAATCCAGGTTGCTCTCTGAAATGATCTTTGACTTCGGCCTCATATGTTCCTCAATGAACATGTCCCTGAAAACAGTAACAGAATATGTCATTAAAATGCACAATTTATATTTTTCCTGATTAAAAAAAAAAACTTTTTTAAAAGGTTTAAGTATATGCACGAAGAAGAACTCTCATATACACATTGTTAACCGAGTGCAAATTTAAGAAACATTTTTTTTTTTTAGCATAAACAATATTTTTGAAGTTTACATAAGAAATAAAAACCAGTTTGTTTCCTGTCACCTCACGCCAAGATATATACGATACAATCCATGAAACTTCATTTTAGTAATATATTCTTTGAACAATACAGAAGAAGACAACGCATGTTCGCACACTGGTTAATTATCGATCACTCTTCGTGACTGAGCTTACCAGGAGAGACATTCCCAGTCCCGCTCTTGGATGTAGCGCAGCTTATCGACGATGAACTGCAGCGGGTCATCGGGGCACATGATGGCCAGCCCCGTAAGCAGCGACTAGAAAAAAAACACAAACTGAAATTGTTGACAGAAAAGTATAAGACTTTATTCGTGTTGTTAATTTAAAATGAATGTATTCATGACAAGGAGGCTAACATCGACCCCGGTTTGAAAGGAGTATTATATTGCGCGATTTTTTTTTATTAATTTCTGGCTAAATGAATTATTTTGTACTACATAAAGACATATGTATTCACAAGCTTCTACGAACCGTTGTGTTTCTAAATAAATAGCGCGAACAAGCTCATCTTTAAAAGGAAGTTGACCTTATTTGGACGAAACCGTCCAAACACATCAAGGGCTTTCCATAAATCCTATAACCACATCTCGGCAACCTCCATTCAAAAGTTCTAGTCCGTACAAACTCATGTATATTTTTTTTTAATTCTCTATTTTCAACCATTTTGGCCTAATTCGCCAGCGGAGACTTCTATACCCGTTTAGGCATCTATTAGCAGGGTTGTACCTTAACATAAGTTCGAGGTCGAAGCTGTGCGACCTTCCTTAAAAAGTAAGTCACACGGCGGTATTTCAGGTCGCAAGTGGAAACATTTAACGATGAATTGTGGGGATGCATATGACGCTCTAAAATTGATGTGACCTGTTTTTTTTTCATATTAAAGTGTTCCAATATTTTATAGCAAGATTGATGCAAAAAAAATTTGGTTTAATCATTTTGTTCTCAAAACTGTTTCTTTTTTGCTTAAATATAACCGCACATAAATTGGTCATAAATAAAGACCCAAACAGTTGGTCGCACGGTCTGCGACCTGATGAAAATCCCAGGTGGCACGGACGATTTTCAGGTCGCACTTGCGACCTAGCGACCGCTAAGGTACAGCCCTGTATTAGGGATGCGGGCCAATCGCTAGGGGATAAAACAAAATCTAAACTAAATATAAAGCCTTAACTCTTAAAAGCCCATGTGGATGGCTCTCTACCTGTCGGCCGCAGGCATACGAAAAGGGATATTTAGAGTATATTGTTAGGAAGTATTTGTGAAACACGGAAAGGCCCCAACCGCCCATTCAACCCCCCCCCCCCCCC
>LQRL01121286.1:27878-61861 GCA_001703475.1 Hydroides elegans
ACAATTAAAAAAAATAATAATAATTTATAAAAGTACGGGTTTACAATACAATTTATGATCGCTCTCGTGTCACGGTGATCTTCGTTTGGGAGATGAAAGTTCATCATAGTTTTTCGAGATTAAATCTAAACCCAACGTAGTCGATTTCGAGTTATAAATCGAATCAATTGATTTAAATTGATCTAAATATAAAATCATTTTCGAGTATCCTCAAGCACAAAATATTTGGCAGATTCTCCATTTTCGGACACACATGTGTTCATGTAATTTCCATCGCATTCGCTGGGGGCAAACTGTGTATACGCCATTGTCATGTGAGGTGTAGGACCATTCGCCGGTTGGATAAACCTCATATCAGTGTTCGCCATCTTATACTCTGTTATTGGATTGGCCCTTAAAAAACGAGATAGTATTTTGAAAGAGAGTTCAGTAGAACATGGTCTAAGCTTGAGTAACTAATGATGAAAGTCACCATAAATGTCTATGATGTTATTTTTATTCGATATTTACCGTTTTAGCAGACAAACGCCAACCATGAAAACGATTGAGCTGAGCAGAATAAGGGCGCTGCAAATAGCGAATATGACTGCATCTAAAACAGAGAATCACTTCTTAAGTAAACTTTATATAGATAGTGCATTTATCAATTAATGTACAATGTAAAACTAACGGGTAGATTCGATGACTATTCAGCTGAATGCACTTGATAAAAAAAATGAATAAACCTAAATTGCATAATAAGAAAACAAGGAAATTAGGAATTAATCATGTATTCGAGGGCACTCAACGATTTATTCGGGAAAATGTTAACTCTTGTAGTAGTTCTTCCTTGCTTTAAATTTTTTTCAGAACAGAACAAAGTTTTTATTCGAAATGATTATTGTTTTCTAATATTATGCTGGTAAATAAATCAAACCATGCAAACGTATCTTAGCTTTATCACTTTAAAAGAATTTTTGAGAGAATAACAAAATCGACATATGATTTTTTGACATCTATATTCTGGTAGGAGATAATATTCCTTCTTGCAGCAGGCTTTTCTTGGTTTCTTGCTTGCAATTTCAGAATAAAAGATGTGATGCAAATCCGCATATTTAGCATATTTCAAACATATCTGATTATGTTACGCTAAAGAATGAATAGATTGAGATCAATTGTCAAAATTAAATAGCTGAGTGCTCCTCTGTATTAATTTGGAATATGATATATTTAAGATATGTGAAGAAAATATTTTAAAGTCTAACTTAAAGACAGCTCTGAGGTTGTTGATTCCACTTTTTCAAGATCTTCTTGGTTTTCGGTAACGTCTGAAAATTACAAAAATGGAATTTGTAACATATCACTATTCCTGGACACGACATCAAACAACATTCTAGCGATTTGTACTATTGTTGCCTTACATATCGACTCTAAGGCATAGAGAAGTTGGTGCTGAATTGACAAAAAATAACCTTTTGATGTATATAAAAAATACCATTGTTCATTAATAAATATTTACCCTTTGATGATATTCAAATAAAAACATCATTCATACTCACGCTTGCCACACTCTCCGACCGCTCCCGCCCATTGATTATTTTCACATGTCATTGACCATGTTTTTGCTCCTGAATGACACCCGATTTCCATTGTGTCCCCATTCCGAGTCATCCAAGCACCGCTAGGAGGATCAATATTAGCGCACCCATCCACTACATAGAAAAAGTTAATGCCAATATTTAAAGCCAATAGAATTCTAGTAGATAAATGGTTAGTAAAAGTAATTTATGAAAAAAGATCTATAGAGTCTACCTTTCCCCAATTGCATGATGATTTGATCATATAAAACGCATCAAAAGGTGTATGCCAAATATTGCCGTTAATTAAAAGGACAAAGACGCAAACGCAAACAATCTCAATTTTACCTTTTACATGGATAAGGAAATTGGCATCCTCAAAGGCCTGCTGTTGCAACGTTACGACTGCATAATCGGATGAAAGGACAAGGTGTTTTTCTCTCGGCCCTGGACCAAATATTTCCTGTTCGTTTCCGTTCGAGTTTTCAATCGATCCATAAATTCCTGCTTCGTTATGTCCTTCACTTAAGTTGATCAAACTGACATTCAATCGTTGGCCCGTTTCTGTTGTTAGCTTCCAATTCTTGTTTGGTCTCAAACAGGATGATTTGATTTCGTCACTCGAAATATATGATTCATGGTTGCCCAACATTATGCTTTCGTCCTTGGATACTGAACACTGCTTCGGGAGTGATTGTGCTGAATACAATCATTTTATGCGATTAGCTATATAAGTATTGGTCTAAGCACATTGAAGATTTTCCAGGTTTTACCTGACAAACCGTGATTTTTAATGCATTCTTTATGGCCGGGCGACTCATTTATGCACTCATTTATGGTTGAACTATTATAAGATACACTATAAGCGTCAAAGCAACCGACATTCACTTCGCCGTTCATCAAGTTTTGTCACGTGACAATTATCAATTAAAAATTCTAAATTCTCGGACAAGCATTAAATATAACAAATGATAACATATAATGTGGTCTTAACATGTATTATCTATATTACCTGAAACACACTTGAACGAAGCTTCCAGATATAGTTGTAGTCCTTCTATACATCCTTGTCTTGATATTATATCACGCGTGACATCCACTTTACAACTTTGTTTACCAGAGCAAACCTCATCAAAATAATTACGAACATTCGTTCCACATCCTAAATATCCCAAATCACGCGTCACACACCGACCCAATTGCATCCGGCCGTATTTAGCTTCTTGCATGATGATAATTTCATTATTACTGCATTTTGGTTCAAAATATTCTCTGCTACAATATTCTACAATATAAAATAGTATTTTAAAGACGATATGTTATATTTGTTTTGATCAAATCTAATGCTTGGATGATTCTATTAAAAAAGGGTAACTTCCTTGAAGCAAATCATTTATCCATTATAGTAGATGCAAACACATAAACAAATATTCATTTAAAATAATTGTGTGGTGCGGTGTGTGAAAAGTGAATGATAAAAGATAGATATCATTTAATAAACATACCTTCGGCAGATATAAATTCCATATTGAACAATATTATTGAAATGCTTGCTATAACATACATTTTCAAGAGTGCCATAACTTGGATTCTTCTTTTTTCCTTATTCCACGAGATACCAATGGTATAGCTCAATCATCGTAAAGCATTGATAATAGAGAGGTTTAGATGCATGATTTGCAACAACATTTGGCGCATATATTGCAAATTCTACGCTTATATGCATAAATATAATTTATTTCTTTAAATAATTTCCCACTATCTCATCCATTGAGGAAACATCGCTATTAGGTCACAATCAATCAATATTCGTTGCTATAAAGCACATGCGTCAATATTGAATGTGCAAACCAAACTAAAATGGGTTATCTTCTAGGTTTACGGGAACAATTTCAATACATTGTGTACAATCCGCTCCTTAAGATTTAAGATGTCATGTGTAGTGTGTCGTCATGAGCATGCATAATAATACCACATCCATGATCATCGCACCTCTAATTTGTTAAATATAATAATTTTCTACCAGATTTTACCATCGTTACCTCGAATTAACCAATAGATTAACCATCATATGATCATTTCACTTTTAATGCAGAGTTCACTCCAAACTAAATATGTTGTTTTGGGTTAACCTTTTCTATGCATTGGCTTCGTGTAATGATCCACTCGCGATATCAAATTTAGGTGGATCCCACAAATACATTATGCCTTAAATTGGCTGGATTCTAGATATTGGCGATGACAAGCGTTGTTATTGCACCGTTAATAATGCTGTTTGTTTCTAATATTATCATATTATTTGTTTTATGACTTTTTTGGTGTATTCATATGTTATCAATGCATGTTATCGTAAAGCTCCACTCCCGATTATTGTCAGCAGTCTGTTCGACATCTTAATTAGTACCACATTTGCGCTACGTCTGCGACAAAAAACATCTGAGATATCAAATATCTATAGAATAGCAAGATATTTGGCCTTCATCTCCTTAGATAATATTCATTTTCTTGCAAAGACAAATTTAAATGATAGGGCCTAAACTAAACTAAGATAAATAATAGCTTTGATATGCAAAATTGCGACTTAACTGAAATATTTCTAGGTTGACAACACATGAAGCTAGTGGGAAATTGTGAAAAAATTATTTGATGATATTTGGCCCTATTACATTTGTAACTTAGTATAGTTTTTGTATAATGGACTATTGTTTTTCAATCAGTTCAGGATCAAATCAAACCAAAATGAGGTGTTCATGAGACATATTTCCTTTTAATTTCATTGACTTCTAGCTATAATAATTTAAAAATATACTCTTAAATATGTATTATTAAACAATCTTTGATGATTTCGGTTTCAATTCTGATTCAGTCATATATAGGATGTCACAATAGCTTGTATAAGTTTACACATTTTTATCGACTATGAACGAAGCTCATCTCACCGCAAAATAAGAAAAAATAATGTTTTGAAATATGTATATTCATTGAATAATGCAATATTGCCCAACATTCATTGTTAGATTTACATTATGAAAAATAAACTGAACGGTGTCATTAAAGATCATTTACAGTGATATATACACATCAGTATTGAAGATCGAATATTGTAATTATACCCAGAATGCCACATAAAAAAGTGTTTGATGCATTCGTTATTCGATTGTTTGTTTAGTAATTTTATCCAACTCGATCATTGCAAATCATTTACGAGTATCCTCAAGAACGAAATATTTAGCAGAATCTCCATTTTCAGACACGCATGTGTTCATGTAGTTTCCATCGCATTCAGTGGGGGCAAACGGTTTATATGTCATTATAAATGGATCATGTGCCATATCAGTATTCGCCATCTTATACTCGGTGGACGGAGTGGTCCTAAAAATTATTACAATTGTTCATAAGGTTTAAATGAAACAGATCCTCTATGTCTTGAGAAACTAACAACTAATTGGTAAGATGTTACAATTTAGTAAATTTGGTAAAAGTTGTTGAACATATATATTTGTTAAATATTTACCGTTTTAACAGACAAACGCCAATCAGGAAAATAATTGAGCTAAGCAGTATAAGAGCGCTGCAACTAGCAAATATGACTGCATCTATAACGGAAAATCACTTCTTAAGTGGAACTTATATATAAATGATGCATGTATGAATCAAGGCATATTGCATGTATAAATGGACATATTCTATGATTTTCAAATTGTATGGATACAGCAATTATTTCAATGAACATCAATGCCTTAATTAAGACATTATATATTAGGTAAGAATTAAATATCGTAAACAATAATTTGAACAAACTTCAGTGTCTTAATAACGAAATTATGTATAAATTAAGGAATGAATAGAGTAAAATGGATATTTTATATAGAATTTGTATAAGTAGTTCCATGTCTTACTCAAAGAAGGCTCCGATGCTATTGATTTCTCTTTTTTAGGAACTTCGTGATTATCAATTACGTCTGAAATTAGAAAAAAAAGTTATCGTAAATATGTTACTATTCAGGGATATAAGACCAAATAACATTACAGTAAGTTGCATTATTACTGCGTAGTATTCATTGATTCTGCATTGAATCAAATCTGAATTTGCAACAAGTATTACTCTTAGATTATAACCAAATAAATAGTATCACTATTTATACTCACGTTTTCCACATTCGCCGATCGCTCCTGTCCATTGATTATTTTCACATCTCATTGACCATGTTTTTGCTCCCGAATGACAACCGATTTCCATTGTGTCACCATCCCGTGTCATCCATGCACCGCTAGGGGGATCGATATTAGCGCATCCATTCACTATATAAATTATTCAATTCAAATATTTAAAGCAATTATTAGATGAACTATTTTATAAGGGATCAGCAACGTTTATACCTCTCATTAATTACCATGATGAGTTTAATATGTAACATATTTCAACATACATATAAAACATATTACCTTTTATATGGATAAGGAAATGGGCATTGGCAAAGGCTTGTTGCTGCAATGTTACAACTGCATAGTCAGAAGAAACAATAAGGTGTATTTCTCTCGGCCCTGGACCAAATATTTTCTGTTTGTTTCCGTTCGAATTTTCGATAGAGCCATATATCCCGGCTTCATTCTGTTCTTCACTTAAATTTATCAAACTGACATTAAGTCTTTGGCCGATTTTCGCTGCGAGCTTCCACTTTTGGTTTGGTCGTAAACATGACGATTTGATTTCGTCACTCGAAATATACGTTTCTTGGTTGCTTAACACTATGCTTTTGTCGTCGGATACCAAACACTGCTTTGGAAGTGATTGTGCTAAATATAATCAAATCTCAAAAATTAATATAAACATAAATTTATTAAATGCAATTAGTTTGGTTGTAGCTACGGGATAAAAATATGTCAAGAATGTTTTTATATCCCCGAAAACGACATTATGCTTAAATTTTAAAAGAAACTAATTAGGGACGGTTCTGACATTGAATGTGGTATAGGCCTATGAATAAATGTATTAAGAAGCAACGGTCAGAAATAACATTGCAAACATGTATAATAAATCTTACCTGAAACGCATTTGTATGAAGCTTCCAAATACCGCTCTAGTCCTTGTCTGCAACCTTGAGTGGGTGGAATATCACGAGTCATATCAACTTTACAACTTTGTTTACCGGAGCAAACCTCGTCGAAATAGTTACGCACACTGGTACCACATCCTAAATATCCCAAATCATCAACCACACATCGACCCAATTGCATCCGACCGTATTGCGCCTCTTGCATTATAATGATTTCATTGTTACTGCAATGTGGCTCAAAATATTCTCTGCTACAATATTCTAAAATACAAAATAATATCAAACATTTTAAGAAATGAGTGTCTTGATGGTACACCTACCTTGGTTAAATAATAACAGTGTTTACTGGTAGGCGGGATAGCTTGTATAGGTCAGTATATTGTGCACTTAATCCGATCCAGTTCAAAGATAAATTCCGAAAGAAACCGGAGTGACCCAAGTTCAATAGATTTAATGACCCAGTCGAGCAGAAGAAGTCACAATGAGGTCATCATGAGTTCATAACAAACTCATGATTTTCAACAACAATTACTTAATATAAATCGATTTTAATATCCTCTTTTTCGCTTTGGATGCGTAATAAGTAAGAGGTCTTTTTTAATGAAATAATTACTATTTTATGTTAGGTTTTTAGCTCTTTACAAGTTCATTATGGGGTAATATGTTTGTGGTAATTAGAGTGAAAAAATTAGAAACAAAGGCATATTATGAACTTATATCTTATAACCTCATAAATGATCATGAACGATAACGTAAATGACAATTCATCCATGACTAATAATATGACATAAACATGATGTAAAAACGATGCATTCTTGTTGAGAATTAGTTTTGGATGACGTCATAATTCACTAGTGTGTTCACTTGGAATATATGGCTAGACCTTTAATACAAGATATCTACAGGTTGTTAGTATAGTAATTATAACTAAAGTATATCAAATGAAAAACAAAGCAATATTTTAAAAGTGAACTAAAAAAAAACAAAATAATATATATATATAAAGGTATACCTTCTGATACAATAAAATCCAAGTTCAAAAGTAGTAATACAACAACACATGCTAAAATATCCATTTTGAAGAATGCCATAACATAAAATGCTTCCATTTCCTCATTCCCCTAAATGTTATGAAAACGCTATTCCACTATTTTGCAATGTTTTGGTATTAGAGAGGTTAAGATACATGATTTGTAACAGCTTCTATCTCATTTATTGCAATTTTGTTCGTTCACATGTTAAACTATTATGCATTTTCTCTTTTCTATTTCCCACTATTTAAATATTTGCGGCAATATCATTAGGTCACCCAGAATCAATATCCATGGCAATAAAGCTTTGTTAGAATCTAGCTATTGCAACCAACCTCAAAGTTGATTGCACAAACCGAAATACGGGCCATCTTGTTGCTTGACCGTTGAAGTTATGATATATATTTACAATTTACTTAGTAACATTCATGTTGTAAGAGTTTGTTTATGGAAATGATACAAAAGAATGTAATTAAACAGGAGAACAAATAATAACAAAAGACGTACAATATTTGAATAGCGTCCTAAGGCGTGTTCTTTTTGACTTACTAAACGAACAGTAATACGGGTAGTTTTAAGCCAATTATGCGATGGTACATTTGATATCGATGTGACGATATATTCTTGTCGTAAACATCGGTCAGCATAACGTAAGTTCGGATGTGTTATCATACTAAAATGGTGCATATTCCCGTTTATTCACTTTGTTTCAACGTATCATAGCTAGGCTCTGATGATTTATAGACGTCCCGAATTTACATTCTGGGCATCCCACGAACAATTTGCAAAAGTAAAAATACAAATGCTGCAACAATCGCCAAGCTAGATTGTATTTCTCACAACTAGCTGGGGGAAACAGCTCTTAAAGTGCTCTTCACAATTTATATAAAAACAGATATAGATATGTTTTAATATTCATTCGTAATTGTAATCGCACAATAAAGTCACGTTGGTTTTGATCTTGGTTAATTGCAATATAAACGTATTTCGGACGCCAGTTTGCAATGCATTAAATGATTAATGTCAATGCTGTGGTTAATGTCAATGTTTGACATTGTTTATACATCATTGTTTCTGAATTTCCGCGACTTAAACACTTATACCATACTTATACTTATACCGAAGTTGCAATTTAACAAAAAAAATCTATAGCTACAATATATAGCTATAGCTACAATATATAGGCTACACATAAACATAAATTTACAAGTTTTTATGAAAGGCAAAATGCTCAATATACATGATTGCACAGCATCAACTCTAGGATTTTTTTCAGTAACTTATTTTGTGCAATAAGTTTTTACAATTGATTTTAGAGATTCAACATTATTATATAATTTTTTTCAATATACCGCGTTTGTTTATCATTTTCGGGTATCCTTCAGTACAAAATATTTGACAGACTCTCCATTTTCGGGCACACATGTGTTCATGTAATTTCCATCGCATTCGCTAGGGTCAAACGGTTTATACACCATCGACATATCGGTTGTAATAACCCCCGATTTTTGGATAAATGAATCCTGTGTCATATCAGTATACGCCATCTTATACTGTGTGGTCGGAGTGGTCCTAGACAATAGATAACACTTTTAAAATAAAAAATGAAACAGGTCCTCAATTATTGAGACATAACAATTTATTATTATACTATTATTATATTATAATTTATTTTATACTGTTATTATAAAATATTTACCGTTTTAACAGGCAAACGCCAACCATGAAAATGATGGAACTAAACAGAATAAGGGCGCTACAAATTGCAAATATGACTGCATCTGAAACGGAGAATCACATGTTTTACTTATTTCTAAATAATGCATATATGAATTAATGCATATTGCATGATTATTTGAATCGAATGAACTTCGATGTCTTAATCAAGAAACTATTTATGAAGTAGGGAATAAATTTCGTAAAAAATATCTTTATAAAGAGTATGCATAAATACTGTCTTTAAGCCTTACTTAAAGACAGATCCGATGTTGTAGATTCCACTTTTCTATAAGCGTCGTTGATATCAGTTACGTCTGAAATAAGCAAAATGGTTATTGAAATTATGTTTTTATATCCGGACCTTACATCAAATATCTAAAAAATAGTTGCATTATTACTGCAAAGAGTGCATAAATTATAAATTGAATCTAAGCTTTATTTGCAACAAACAGGTTTTACTCTTTGATGATTCCAAAAAAATAATGTCATCATTCATGCTCACGATTGCCACATTCTCCGACCGCTCCTGTCCATTGATTATTTTCGCATGTCATTGACCATGTTTTAGCTCCTGAATGACAACCAATCTCCATTTTGTCACCATTCCTTGTCATCCATGCACCGCTAGGAGGATCGATATTAGCGCATCCATCCGCTACATAAACGATCCAATTCAAATATGTAAAGTTATTACTAAATGAACCTTCTGGTGATCAACAGGTTTTATAACTCTTTTTAATTACCATGATGATTTAAATTTATAAAACGCAACACGCATATAAAGCACAATACCTTTTATGCGGATAAGAAAATGGGCATCCGCGAAAGCCTGATGTTGCAATGTTACGACTGCATAATCAGAAGTTACGATAAGGTGTTTTTCTCTTGGCCCTGGACCAAATATTTCCTGCTCGTTTCCTTTCGCATTTTCAATAGATCCGTATATCCCTGCTTCATTCTGTCCTTCACTTAAATTTATCAGGCTGATATTAAGTCTTTGACCGAGTTGTGCAGTGAGCTTCCACTTTTTGTTTTGTCTCAAACAGGATGCTTTGATTTCGTCACTCGAAATAAAAGTTTCTTGGTTACCCAGAATTATGCTCTCCTCGTTGGAGACCGAACACTGCTTCGGAAGTGATTGTGCTAAACAAAATCATATTTCATTCAATGAATATAAACATAAATCATTTGTTGTAACTACATGACGAGATAATATGTCAGGATTTTTTGATATGCAAAGGAAAACAAAATTATACTTACACGTTTGAAAAAAAAAACATACGGTTCTGATATTTAGAATATTTACATAAGCCTATATTTACATATATATGAAACAATAACATGAAATAGCATTGCAGCATGTATAATCAATCTTACCTGAAACGCACTGATATGAAGCTTCCAGATACCGCTCCAGTCCTTTTCTACAACCTTGTGTGGATGGTATATCGCGATATATATCCACCTTACACTGCTGTTTACCAGAGCACACTTCATCGAAATAGTTACGCACACTTATTCCACATCCTAAATATCCCAAATCTTCATCCACACATCGACCCAGCTGCATCCGACCATATTGAGCTTCTTTCATTATAATGATTTCATTGTTACTGCAATGTGGCTCAAAATATTCTCTGCTACAATATTCTTTAAATAAAAGAAGTAGTATGTGTTATTTTAAATTCATATATATTTATTATATACACAGTATCCAATACAGTTTAAAGATACGTTATGTAAAATCACATCGTTTATCTAGTTTTATTACATTTAATAAAAACGACAAAGTTGAATAGCTCAAATAATATACGAAACAATTCGTTAAACATTTTACAGATACGTAGCATAACAACTAATTTACAACTATATATTTTTAAAGCAATGTAATAAGTGAATAAAATAAAAAAAGAACAATACATTAAATAAATAGGAATACCTTCTGAAGCACTAAAATCCCAATTAAAAAGCATTACAATAACAATACATGTTAAAATATTTATTTTGAAGAGTGCCATAGCTTTAGATGCTTCTATTTCCTCATTCCACTAAATATTTAGAGACAAGTGCGATTCCGCTCTTTCGTAATACTTTAATATTAGAGAGGTTTAGAATAATGATTTATAACAGTTTTTGACCCATTTATTGCAATGTTGTTCGTTAAACTGCTAGGTAATAAAGCATTTCATGTCTTCTATTTCCCACTATCTCATTCTCTGTGAAGATATCAATATGTCAACCAGAATCAATGTCCATAGTAATAAAAGTTAGAATCTAGATATTACACACCAAAAGAAATTAATGTTGATTGCGCACACCGAAATAAGGGTCATCTTGCAGTTTGTTTATTTTTTACAATTTTTTACAATTCATTCTATACAAATACCGGCCTTTAAAGCATGTTTTTGAATAAATATATACAAGAATGTACTCTTACTTGAAAAAATATATATAAGAAAAAAATGTAAAAAATGTACATTGAAATTCAAAGCAAATTGTTTTTTATTCTTATTTTAAATGAAAAATGTAAAGAAATGAAAAGAAATATGCTTACGTAGCATCTTGTAAAACATGTTCTTTAATAGGTCAAATACTCCGTGGATATATCTCGGCTTCAAACTACGGCATAACGGTGCGATATCAAGCCAATTCAGCGATGGTAGATTTGATATGGATGCGAAATATTCATGTCGTAAATGTCGGTTCGCATAAAGTAAAAGTCCAGAGTTATAAAATGTCATGCATTGGAAATGCGTCCTGTATGTCGTCAATGTGTAATTTGAAGACAATAACACAAAGCTCGCATTTTGAGTTATTCGATATACTGTATTTTGTATTTTTCATATTCTATATGAGGAATAATACAATTCGTCCATAATATTTCAATAATATTATGGACGATTAAAGGGCACCCTATGAAACATTTTGCAAAACGTTGTAAATAACATTTAAACCACTTTACGAATATCCTTTTTTGAACATAGGAATATTGACAAAAAGTGCTCATTTTGCAATACGATTTCGGCTAAAACGTCATTCCCTTGTATGGTATCGTTGTTTGTGCAACATTGTCCCTGAATTTTCGCGACTAAAACAAAGTTGAAAACACTTTCATAGACAAGACGATTAAATTACAATGTTTTCTTCGGAGCGTTACCGCCTTCGATGATTGGGTTGCTTAATTAGTTTCGTTGCCTATTACATAACGGAAGGGAACTCAACGATTTCAAACTGAATTTAGATACATCTGCTTTGGTTAATATATTTACACATATAATCTCAGAGTAAAATAATTGTTTAGAAAAAAATATTTGTTCTGTTCTGAAAAAGTTGCAAGCAAGTAAGAGCTGCTGCAAGAATTTAAATTTACCCGAATGAATCGTTGAGTGCCCTCGATGATTAAAGGTCCAGATAAGACAAATGATAAATGTGAAATACACCAACTAAAGTTGTAATTGAATATAGAATCTATGTATTATAACCGAAATATATAGACTACAGAAAATAACCATGTAAGCGTAGAAAGTATGTCAAAAGCGAAATGTTGATATACAAGCTGGCATAGCATATTCCCTAGGACATTTTATTTATCTTAGCTTGTGCAATATGCATTTAACATTTATTCTAGAGATTCAACATTCATTGTACAATTCATTTTAGTTCAATACAGCGCGCATATTGTTAATCATTTTCGAGTATCCTCAAGCACGAACTATTTTGCAGATACTCCATTCTCTGATACACATGTGTTCATGTAGTTTCCATCCCAGCCACTAGTTGCCAAGGATTTATACGCTATCGTCATTTGAGATAGCGGAATATCAGTTGGTTGGCTAAATGGACCATGTGCTAACCCCATGTCAGTGTTCGCAAACTTATACTCGGTTATGCTTGAAGTTGTCCTATAGAAAATGAATGATAAGAAATGACATGTGTGTATTGAAAATAACATAATCATTTTAGGGGTTTTGGGTAAGCAATGGTCAAACCTACAATAAATACTAAATTTTGAAACGATTACCTCTTTAACAGGCAAACACCGACGAGGAAAACAATGGAGCTGAGCAGGATTAGAGCGCTGCAAATAGCGAATATGACGGCATCTAAAAACACATTACAACAATTTATAGATTTATTGTATGCAACCGTGCTGAGTATTAGAGAATCAATTAACACAAAATACAAGATTTTTTTATAATATCAAAGAAGAATCTCCGTCGGATATTGCATAATTAGAGACAGTTGAATGCAATAGAATTTAGTTTTTAAATCTTACTTAAAGATAGCTCTCTGGTTGTAGACTGCTCCTTTTCTGGTAGGTCGTCGTTGTTAGTTACTTCTGCAAGTTATACATGTTTTTTAATAATATAGTTTTAAAATGCATTGATTGAAGTGCACCATCTATAATCTTTCTGAATATATATTAAAGGAACATACGTTTATGAATACATTTTCAAATAATCTCTTTAGTTCTCTTAATTATATTTGATTCTGAACATTTTATTTTAAACAATTTATGTAGCACCATCTACATTTGCATATTCTTACTCAGTTGCATTAAGACGGGGAACGGGGAGTCGGGAGGATAGTGTAATTGTTTGTTCCTTCTTTGTTTTGTTTAAAACATCATTTAACGTCATGGCGTATGCTGAAGCTACGTCGCAGTGTTGAAACGACGTTGTTATATCGTCCGTGATGACGAATCCCACTCGACAAGGATGATCCATAAAACATCTTATTCAGTCTATTTACGACCTTTTTTACTTTTTACGCATCGGCTTCCTTTGCTGGGTCCTCGAAGAAAATGTCTGTGGACGTATTAACAAGTGGCAATACGCTCGCACAGCTTCAATTAAGGACTAACTTGCGACACCCTGCTGAGTAGTTTATACTTACGCTTTCCACACTCTCCAACAGCTCCTGTCCATTGATTATTTTCGCATGTCATTGACCATGTTTTTGCACCTGAATGGCAACCGATCTCCATTGTGTCTCCATTTCTTGTCATCCATGCTCCGCTAGGGGGATCAATATTGGCACACCCATCCACTACACAGAGATAAGTGTGTTGATTACATATGATCATCTGCTAATATCTACATTTTATAGCCTTCCCAAACAAAACCCAATCAACTCTTGATCATCTAGAATATCAGAAATGATGCGCTTAAAAGAAACTATATTTTTACACGTTTTACACAGACAACTCATAAAAGCCGATGATCCCTAAAGTCCAATAAACTATAACATTAAATTACATTATTGCTCTTATGTATGATAATTCAATTAAATAGTTAAACATGAAATAAATCAAACTCTAAATAGAAAATGAGGAGGGGAGGAGGGGATGGTGATGGGCGGGCAAAATGTTTTCCACATAATATATAGGTCACATACCTTTCACGTGTATAAGGAAATGACCTTCAGCAAAAGTACTCTATTGCAACGTTATAACTGTATAATCGAAAGATACGATAAGATGTTTTACTCCCGGTCCCGGACCAAATATTGCTTGTTCGTTACCATTCGAATTTTCAATCGATCCATATATGTTTGCTTCATTACTCAGGCCTTCGCTCAAATTTATCAAACTAACATTCAGCCTTTGACCAGTCTGTGCTGTGATCTTCCATTTTTGTTTGCTTTCAAACAGGATGATTTGATTTCGTCACTAGAAATATACGTTTCATGGCTGCTCAAAATTATACTTTCTTCGTAAGATGCCGAGCACTGTTTCGGTAGTGATTGTGCTAAGATAATAAAGGAAATATTAATAACCATTTTGTTTATATAGTGTTTCATATATCTATATGAACTGCATATACGTAAATGCAACGGAAAATCATAGAAAATGTGAAACAAATTTGTTCAGCGATAAGCAATCGGATGATAGGTTTTTATGAAAGATCAAATAATGTAATCCTGTTTTTTTTTACATTAAATGTAGAAGTCTGCATGCATATACTATTCATATACTTTAAAAAACACACAATTATTCATGCATCATATAAAATTTATATAAACCAACCAAAAGTCTGATTAAGCACTGCCGTTAAAGATGAAACATATTTTGATATTTATCAGTTATTTAATTAATACCATTATAAGAATTATGATGAATAATAGAAATACCAGCTAGACAGATTCGCCCTAATTAAATCCCATACGAAGGTAAAATATTAAGAATGCCGCACGTATTGAAATATATAAAGAATGCTGCTAACGATCGTTGGCGAAAATCTGAATCTGAAAGGGACGGCAATTTACGTCGCAACATGTCTTTTCGATTAATGTAAACGCTATTTTATAGATTGTCCAAGTTCCCTTTGAAGTTGGTTGCCATCCAGCATGACGTCCTCTAGCATCTACAGTAAGTTCTAATTTGTGGCCAAATGACGCATTTTCATGTTTTTAATGAGGACGCAAAGAGGAGGTTTCGCCGGCGTCGACGTCAGGCTATAAAGGGCCGTTCAGCTGACAAGGGGACGTGACAATGAAAGCGTCCTTTCCACGTTACGTCAGAAAGCGACGTTTTACGGATAACCCTTGCAAAACGGGGTTCTCTTAATTGATAATAACTTTCAATTTTAGAATTATTGTATCTAATATTAAATAATTATTTGCAAAACAAATAAATAGTTTAATTTAATCGCTATACACGAGCAAATCTTACCTGGAGCGCATTGGTACGACGCTTCAAGGTAGCGCTCTAGTCCATTTCTACAACCTTGTGTAGATGGGATATCGAGATTTATTTGCACTTTACATGTTTGTTTACCAGAGCAGACTTCATCGAAATAATTACGAACACTTGCACCGCATCCGATATACCCAAAATCATGATCCACGCATCGATCTAATTGCATCCGGCCGTATTGTGCTTGTTGCATGATAATGATTTCATTATTGCTGCATTTTGGTTCAAAGTATTCTCTGCTACAATATTCTATAATATAAAATTATCGTTAAACATTATAATAGTGGTATTCATAAAAAGACACAGAAATATGTATTTATATACGACTTATATATATAAGATATATTACAGAATATAAATATCGATGCTTTACTTATGTAATGTTGCAAACCGGCACGGAATAATCAGCAATTGCAGCGGGTTTCAAAGCAAATATAGTGATTCTATAGAGTATAGTTAAAACCACTTCTTATTGGACAACTGAAATAATACGAGAATATTTTGATACGAATAAACGGACAAACAAATTTGATACGAATAAGCGGATTTGGTACGAATAAACGAATTTGATACAAATAAACACATCTGGTAGAAATAAACAAATTTGATACGAACAAACAAATGCACTAGAAACGATTTGATACGCATTAATGCAAATTTTGATGCGAAAGGTTTTGAGATGGTCCAATTAGAAGTGTTTTTTACTGTAAATAGCTTTGTTGCATTTATTATATTTTCGTGTAATCTGCTGGTGTTTAATATTAAATAATGTATACGCTAGTATAATCACTAGCGGTGGAAAGATAACATTTAAATATATCATCACAATAGAACATTTCGAAACTATAATCAATTAATATATGAATACGTGTATACCTTCCGAAGAAATTGAATCCAAATTGTAAAATATTGCTATAATACTTCCTATAAGATGATATTTCAAGAATTCCATATTTTTATGTTTCTCTTCCTTATTCCGCTAGATATTATGAAGAAATGCAAACCCACTCTTTCGTATCGCATTCTTATTAGAGAGGTTTAGAAATATGATTTCCAACAGCATTTGTTTCATTTATTGCACTTTTTACGTTACTTTGTTTAACAATGATGTTTTAATTTTGTTTGATACTCACTACCTCGTCTTTGATGAAATATGATTTTTTGTGGCCATCAATCAATATTTGCGTAATTGTAAGCCGTGATTGTATGTTTTACTATTATGTATGCAAAGTATGCACTGGTGGAATTTATATAGTTGATATATTTAAAATAAATATTGCATACTTATAACATGATATTAAACAATATGGTTGAACTATAAACTATTCTTTATTTATTACGAATATACAAAAATGATAATGATACATGATTATAGATATTATAAACTACGTAAAGTTTAGGAGGAGCCATCATAGAAATAGTAAACGAAATTGTATCTATTTAGGTTAATATTATTTTTTTTAAAACTATACCTTACATTACAATAGGTCATATGGACACAATTTATGACATGCAATTTACCAGTAATATGCCTTTATATACAGCGACTATACTGTCAAGAGCAAAACAGAAATACACAATAAATAAATAAATATATACATATAATATTTTGATCTTATAATGCTTGTATTTAAGTAATAATAAAAAGGCAAATATTTTATGGTTAAAGCTATATTTAGTGGTTGGTAAATAGTAAACATTCCAAAGCTGTATATTGTCTCAAATAAAACCAATGTCTGATAAAATGAATAGTCTAATCATTAACATAATAAGCGCAAACGTGCCAGTTCATGTGAGCCAAGTTCAGAATATATCAATAATCAACGGCATCCAGTATTTTACTTTTGATTATCTTCAAGCACAAAGTATTTGGCAGATTGATCGCTTTTTGATTCGCATGTGTTCATGTAGTTTCCACTGTATTGTTGGGGCTGAAGGGACCTATACCCTATTGTGTTGTTTGTTGCAAAACCTTCAATGTCCGCAGAGACAATGTGCGGATGAAGATGCGGGTTGTATGTTAGTACTCCATCATGCGTTGCCATTTTATCACTTGCGGTGGGAATGTTCCTATAACAATGGTTAAATCTTTAAATAAATGTGATATACTGTTTAGAATATAAAACATATCACATTTCAAGTTATGATTTTAAAAATGTTTGAAAATCCATCATATTATGTTAGTTCTAGTACCGTTTTAATAGGCTTACTCCAACAAGGAACACGATGGAGCTAAGCAGTATCAGAGCACTGCAGATTGCAAATATCACCGCATCTGAAAATACATATTTTTGACTGATAACATACATGAACGTGACCAATGCATGTTTAAATTCTCGTGAAGACTATCAATAAAGCTGAAAGCTGATAAAGCGACAACATTGATAAATCGTTTATATAAGTTTGACTTAGTTTTTGATTTAGCAATGGATAGAATACATGGGACAAATCAAGACTTACTTATAGAAAGTTGAGAAGTTGAGGTTGACTCTCTCTTATCAGGAACATCATGTGTACGTTTTACCACTTTGGAAAAGATATGACATAAATAATGTTAGATTAACCATGATATAAATATAAAAATCATAAAATGAGAATACTATACACCCCTACATTTTATATAAACAATGATTTTCAGAAAAAATATCAATAATGATACTAATAATTTATTTTACATTTAAGATGTCGAATAACATTATTTAACTATAAAATTAAGACAATAAAACTTGTCTGTACTGACAATTGCCACATTCTCCAATCGCTCCTGTCCACTGATTATTTTCACATGTCATCGTCCATGTTTTTGCTCCTGAATGACAACCAATTTCCATGGTATCTCCATTTCGTATCATCCATGCACCATTAGGAGGCTCAATATTTGCGCACCCATCAACTGCAAAGACGATATCATAGTGTGTGTAGTAAGTTAGTGTATTTGAAGATGATATTTGATGGATGGTAGTTTATTTTATTCCGATCTAGAGAGACTATTAAATCTTTATGGGAAATAAAAAATAAATGTTAAATTTATCAGAACTAAATATTTATATATGCTTTTACCTTTGATATGCAAAATAAAATGAGCTCCCTCAAATGCATACTGCTGCAATGTTATCACTACATAATCAGATGATGATATAAGATATTGTTCTCTCGTCCCAGGGCCAAATACAACCTGGTTATTTCCATTCGAACTTTCGATCGATCCATAAATTCCATCCTCATTTCCCTCTTTCAAATTGATTACACTTATATTCAGTCGTTGGCCTATTTGTGCTGTAACCTTCCATTTTATGTTTGGTTGCAAACATGATGATTTGATTTCATCACTTGCAATGTAAGATTCGTGACTGTTGAGAATGATGTTTTGTTCACTTGTTGAACATTGCCTTGGCAGTGATTGTGCTAAAAATATGTTATTGAATTAAAACATAGTTACAAAAAAAGGTTTATATACTGATTTGCAATTCAGATGATGTTGATAAATATGGATGATCAATATTTGTGATACGTATAAAATATGTCACATGGAGTGCTAATCATTTTACAAAACTAGCTAAAACACATTATAAATCATTAACAAGCTTATCTATCAATAATATTGCTAATACTTAGCTTTTCAGCGATGAAACGATAACCATTGAATATTAAAAAGCATAGAAATATATTGTACCTGGCACACATTTGTATGACGCCTCAAGATATTTCTCTATTCCTTCAATACAGCCTTGCGTAGTTTGAATGTCAAGATGTATTTGAACTTCACATCTTCTCTTACCAGAACATAACTCATCCAAAATATTACGTACATTTGCTGTACATCCTATATATCCTAAGCCGTGTTTCACACATCGACCTAACTTCATCCGACCATATTGAGCTTCTTGCATTATAATGATTTCATTTTTGCTACATGTCGGTTCAAAATTTTCTCTGCTACAATACTCTAAAATGTGATAAAAACAACGAATACATTTTTAAAAAGAGAGTTAGAAAATTATAAAAATAACGGCAACAATGGCAGTTAGATTGAAGATAATAATAAAAATAATGTTAATCAAAATGACAATAATTACTATAATATCGATATGTTTCATATGCTACTTAATCTATGTAAAAAGAACCTATACCTTCCTATTATGAATCACAAGTTTATTCATAGACCTATACATGTTTTGATAAACCTTTTCAAATATAATGATTTGTTGAGATATGGTATGAAAATAAGATAAGGTGGCAAATAATGTGAATTGATATATCTACACCACTATAGGCAGTGGCTATCAATAGAGTATTTAGGTTTGAATATATGTTTAAACAATTCACTTCAAAGAAAAAATCTTAATAGACTATAAGTAAAATGTTAAGATATTACCTGCGGAATAAATTATATCCGTATTCAAAAGGATAATTATAATTCCTATAAAATAAATAACGGTTGTAGAATTCATCTTTGTTGTGTGACCGTTCTTTCCTAGGAAGCCGAACTTAATATGTGTTCAATGTACCTAACCTACGCACCTATATGACAATGTATAAATAGGGAGGTTTAGCAATACCAACTGTAACTGCTTTTTTCTACACTCGCTGCTCTATTACTGTTTATCTGTTGGAATTAAGCTAGATCTTTTCAACTTACCTACTCTACATGATGCAAAGAATCAATAGGGCTAGCATACACCGATCAATTGCCGGTATCCTGGTGTTTTGTGTTTTTTTTTTCAATATATCAGGAATCATACGTTGAATTTCAATTGATACTGAAACAATGTATAACTATATTGACATAACTTACTTATCATCTTATCCATACTAAATACTTATCTATTTGTAAAATGAAATACAAAACTCGAGTCTACTTTATTGTTTCAAGAAATACAGGAAATGCAATGGAATATATTAGATTAGAATATATATTTATATCACAAAGTTAAAAGTTGAGTAAGGATGTGTCATTTAAAGAATTAATAAAAGTTAGCATAACTAAGATATATTATTTCTATCCCATCAATTCTATTTGTAAGTTACCAACTAACCATTATCAATAGCATAATTCAAACACATGGCCATATCATATGCTACACTAAAACAATCAACTAGTATATCTTATATCAAATTTCTTGTTTTGTTATGAATATTACAGAAAATCGTATAAATCAGCATCTGTTAGTATTTGAACTATTTTAATTCTTTTTTATCACATATAAATATAGAACAAAATAGTAACCCAGTTGTGATAAAATCACTTTTCATTTCAAAATACCTTTATTGACCTTATTGATTAATAATCAAGTGGCTATATGTCTGACACCGAATAAATATTTTATTCAGTAAGAAATTGTTTTGCATAATGTTCAGTCATTGCTAATAAATCCGTTTTGATTCTATCATTTTGTTTTTTAGAAAGGCTACATTTCTAATTGATAAGTGTAAATTGAGTTTAATTTTGATAATCTTCAAGTACAAAATACGTCGCAGTATTCATATAGTTTTCATCCGAAATAGGCCGGTTGGTGTTGTCGGGCATTTTGATTCCAGTGGTATAAACTACACCAGGATGCCCAAGAGAATTGTGTACTAAGTTGTCGTTAGTCAAAGATTTACTATGGCCCTCCACATAGTTGTTTGTTGAAACCCTCCTGGAAAATATATTCAAAGATAGAAAACAAGAAACGATATACAACATTGCTACATTTCAATATTTCAGTTAGATTTCGGAATATTTAGGAAATTCATTTTATCATGCAGTTGAAAGCATTATTCATGCAATGTTAATACCAAACTTAAACCATTTATTTATTAAACAAGCTACCTTTTGAGAAGGCACACTCCAACCATGAATATTATGGAACTGAAAAGGATAAGTGCACTGCAGATAGCAAAGAGCACAGCGTCTACAATGAGAATATGATTTTGTACATGATAAACTACTTATTAAATGATTATTTTATGAATGTTTGTTTTGTTTTTTGAACGTGTTAATATAGATTATGATACAACTAACATGTAACAAGTATTGCTCTGGGAAAACATTGTATTGAAAGAACATCCTCACTTAGTGACAACTTGCTTTCTGTAGAAGAACTTCGTTTATCATGTTGTTGAACTTCATCATTCACTTCTGAAAGATTTTTATGATAATTTTTGATTTAATAAAAACTGGATTTGTTTAATTAAGTATTTTACTCCCTTTAACATATTGCACATCGTATCCTAAATTGCATAGGTTATGTACATATGTATGGTTTGAGTCAATAATTGATGTTGATAGCTACTATAACTATTAAATACTCTTGCTGACAGGACTAACATAAAATAGGAACATAATCTACATTTAGCATCAAGGCCGATATTTAAAAGCAAAAGTTTAATTCATTATGTTAGATCTCATTGTGCTAATGAATAATATGCTTACGTTGTCCACATTGACCAACAGCGCCGATCCATTGGTTCTGTTTACATGTCATTGTCCATGTTTTGGCGCCTGAGTGACAGCCAATTTCTATATTATTGCCATCCCTTGTCAACCATGCACCTTGCGGAGGCTCAATATTGGCACAGCCCTCAACTGTTTAATAACCATAATACAAACATGTACCATGATGTTCTTTGAATTAATAAAGCATTTATGGAATCTTAAGGCTATAACACAAGGAAGTATTTGTGAAACACGAACAGGCCCCAACCGCCCCCAAACTCGAAAGGGTATGATTTTTCGTAGATTTTTCAAAATATATTTTCTATGAAAACCGCTATTTTTTGGCTATTTCGGTCAATTTTACAACTTTCCGTCGGGTTTTTGACCGAAATTGTCAAAATGCACATCTACGGACCAAGACATTTCATTTGAGTCTATAACCAAGTCTCTATGTCCTGCCGTTCAAAAGTTCTAGCCCGTGCAAAAAATGTATGACGGACAGACGGACGGACGGACGGACACCCCAAACCTATAGGCTTCCAACATTTTCGGTAGGGGCCTAAAAAAAAACAAAGCTAAATTATAATGATTGTAAAAATTATATATAGAACTTATATAAATGCAGGTAGTATTTTATTTTCACCTTTGAATCGGATAAGGTAATCAGCATCAAATGCATCTTGCTGCAACACCATACTCACAGTATCCGAAACAAAAAATAGATTTGTTTCTTTGGCACCAGATCCTAGCACTTCCTCATTGCTAGTTGAAGCACTCTCTATTGTACCGTATACGAATCCAGAGCTTTGCGGTGTGCTTCTCAGATTTATAAAAGTAATGTTCAATGTCTGACCAGGTTGTGCTGATAATACCCATTGTTGATTCGGTTCGATACATGATGACCTGATTTCACTACTTGATATATATGATTCTCCAGATTGTAAGATAATTTTGGGTCTTTCGTTTGCGGGACACTGTTGCGGTAGTCTATTTGCTAAAATGAGATATATTAAATAAAATTGCTTTGATACAATCGGAGTTTAATATACGATTGAAAAATATGTTTATGCAATCGATTAAGTAATAATCATTCACTCCAAAGATAACGGTTATAAAACAATATATGCTAGAAACTACCTGGAACACAAGTAAATGACGCCTCTAAGTATCGCTCCAATCCTATAATGCACCCTTGAGCCGACGGAATATCGACTGGTCCAACTTGAACTCTGCATATACGTTTTCCCGTACAGATTGAATCGAAATGCTCACGAACGTCAGATGCACAACCTACATAGCCCAAATCTCGCGGAACACATCTGCCAACCTTCATCCTCCCATATTGGGCTTGTTGCATTATTATCATTTCATTATCATTACACTGTGGCTCAAAATACTCGAAGTTGCAATACTCTGCGTAGAATGAATAATATTTAAATATGTTAATACAATTATAAATATAAATAAAACAATAAATGAAACTATAATACTTTTAAGATCTATATAACAGAGAATTTATGTAAGAATAAATCATATATGACTGATTTATCTTAATAACATTCACAATCATTATATCGAAAGCGCAAATGACGGATCTAGGCCAAATCGTTGTTTATGTTAATCATTAACATTATAGCAAACCTTCAGCGTAAACATATTTTATTCCATGATGTAATGCTGTGATTATAAATATCCATTGCAGTTTAGTGATGAAATCCATGACTGACTAGTTTTACTATTATTTTTTATCATTAGGAAATGGCGTAGTGGCAGTCAGCGTCTCTAAAGTTCCTTTATGTGCATACAAATGAAATGTTAGAGAGTTTTAGCAAGCGCAGTGCAAACCGCTTTAGATTTCGCATGCTGGTAAAAATTCGTTGATACGTGTTTTTCAATGAAGGGAAAAGAAACGAAATCTCTCTAACTGTGAATTAGTATCCATATTATTGCAGTGTAGGCAACGCAATCAATACTTGCTACATGAACCAGGAAACTGATAGAGATTGTCTAGCATTTATTGACTTGAACTCGGTGTTCAGTATCAAGACATCAAACTTTGGATCAGAAAAACGGACCGGGGCAATATGATTGTATGATTAAAATTGTGATGTATAAACAATAAAAAGGTTAATTGGACCCCACTTTTATTTACTATAGGTATCAAAATAACATATTACAAACGTGTAATACAAAAATGTATTTCGAAGAATACCCATTAAAATGATACCAACACTTTATATATGCAGAATATTTTTTTATTAATATATGAAACATATATACAACATGATACATTCAAATACTAGTAACTATTGAAATACAAACACTAGAACGCCGTCTCTATTTCTAACGTAGAACATAATATTTAGTTAATGTGGGTTGACGTCAATATGTAAAGCTATTCTACGTCCGCTAATAGTGTGCTATATAAATCTTCCAGTCCTCTGTTATTCTTCTTACACTGCAAAATATGTCTTTTAATATATTCATTAGAAAATTATCAATGTACGAATCCATGCATCTGTGAAATATATTTATAAACAATTATATTAAGACTTAGAGTTATTAAAAAATTAAGTAATGGCAATGCAAGTATTTGATGTATTTCGAAAACGACGAATGGCATATGCGACGTTAAAATAAAAACAGCAATGACCTAACTCATTTTCTTTTTCGAATGAGACTGTTTTGTCTTTTTTAAATATTATATTTTATTGTATTTAGTCCTTGAAGAGATTTATAATTTGGAGTAGTCATCTTGTCGGGATATAATGTATTTCCCACTTGGCTTGGTAATACCATTGTCTGCACATTCATCGGATCCAGGAGAAAGCCTTCTCCATCTATGTTTCGCTTTTCATATTTGTTCCTAAACAGAGTGATAATGATACCCATTACGTGAATTGATGATCCATATGATTAATCAGTATTGTCAAAATTATTGACAATTAGTTAATCAATTAATTAATTAATCAATCAATAGGTTGATTTGCGCTTAACTCAAGGTAAAATGATATTATTCAACTTTATCTAAATAAAAATATATCTATAATCGAGTACCTTTTAAGCAAACATACTCCGACAAGAAAAATAACAGAGCTGACGAGAATGAGCAAACTACACGCTGCAAACAACACCGCATCTGTAATCAGAATAAATTAACACTTTGGTAATTATGTTATACAGTGAGTTAGCTTATACTGCACAAACCATATTCGAGTTATTTTGTCAAGCCTTGAACCGTTACTCAATTCATATCAATATTGCTGAATATAATGTCGTTTACACAATTTATCAAAGATAAATAATAGTAACGGATATAACAAGTATAACCTACTTAGAGACATGTCTCGCGTTGATCGTACATCATTTGATATCTCGGACAGCTTGCCTTTATTGGACACTGCAACTGGAAAATGACAGCAAAAACATGTTTAAGATATATATGTTATATGTACCTTGTAAGATATATATGTTATATGTACCTTGATATATATTTTTGCTGTTCACATCGAAGTGATACCATATTTTGATTGATATAACCATGAATCGCTGCTTTGAAAAAAAACAAACATGTACCTTTTCCGCATTGACCAACTGAGCCTGACCACCTATTGTCTTCACATGTCATAGTCCAAGTTTTAGCTCCCGAATGACAACCAATTTCCATAATGTCGCCATTACGCGTCATCCATGCGCCCTCTGGTGGATCAATATTGGCGCAACCTTCAACTACAATAGGAGAGAAACTATGAACTGTTCCCCTGTTTTAAATTTTTGAAATAAAATTTGATTAAAAGGAGTTGAGCAAAAGTTATAAATAGCTTACCCTTTATGTGTAATAGAAAGTTGGCGTCTTCAAATGCTGACTGATGCAAATTGATAGATACAGAATCTCTTGAGGCCAATATATGACTTTCCCGTGCCTGATTGCCAAATACCGCTTCCTTGTTTTTCAATTTGTTTTGTACTGTTCCATATATGTCGCCATCATACCCACTGGATGATGAATAAGCATTCACTATGCTAATATTAATTGCTTGACCAGGTTGAACAAAAAGCTCGAAATTCGTATTTGGTCTTATGCAAGACGATTTGATTTCATTGGAGGATATAAAGACTTCACTATTCTCCAAACTTATTTGCTGTACGGTTGATGCTGAGCAGTGCTTTGGTAATGTCATGGCTAGAAATATAAACCACGGTAAACACACAATAAAACTTAAGTTAATTAAAATACTATCACAGTTTATTGTTGCTAAAAACCATAGAAAGCAATTATTTAAAAATAGAATCAAACAAAAGTGAGCACAACAGGAACAAATCTTACCTGGTACACATATATATGACGCTTCGAGATATTTGTTTAAACCTTGAATGCATCCGTTACTTGTTTTGAGGTCTAATAAAGCAACTGAAACACTGCAACTTCTCTGCCCCAAACATGTTTTATCTAAGTATTTGTGTGCGTTTGCTGTACACCCGATATATCCCAAATCATGCTCAACACATCTTCCAACTTTCATTCGACCGTATTGAGCATTTTGTAGCAGTATAACTTCGCTTTCACTGCATCTTGGTTCAAAATATTCATGATTGCAATACTCTGAAATGGAATAAACGTCATTCTTGAGAAAAAGCTGATAATTAACCAACAAATGCATATTTATTAACTAATTTTAATAGCTTTACATAAAATCAATGTGAACGTGAACAATTTAGATTGAATTTCATAGTTCATCTTTCAGACAAGAATAATTTTATGTGTTTAAAATGAGAGAGATAACAACACCTTTGTAAATAAACTTTGTATTAAACAAATAGCCTACCTTCAGCATTAGTCGTGATTGTAATAAATCCAATTATTACCGCAATGTAAAACACCATTTTTATAATCAAAGTAAATGCTACTTTCCGACCAGCTCAATTTTTTGTTTACAAAATGCGATTCCTATTACTAAAGCACAAGGAACAGTGAATTACACCTCCGAGAATCAGAACGGAATTTATTATAGAGAGCAAAATCTCTTTCAATGAAACATATTCGTTACCAAACATATAACAAAATAACGTACAGCTGTTGCTAATGCCATATTGCATTGCATGCTTAACCTCTCTATTGCAGCACACTAGCATAAACGATATTAACCTGGGTTTCTATCATACAAATCAATATGTGATGCATGCTTTGTCTGTGTATGTGGTTCACATTGATATTGTCGTAATATAAATAGTTTGCTGTTTAATCCATATCATCATTAATATGTATCTCTTATTAAAAACTATAAAATAAACTGTTTTAGTATAATAGTATATCTATATAAATTGGTGCCCTAAATCATCGGAAATATATTCCATATAATGATATAAATGCACTTCTGTCTCATTATGCGACATATGCAACATCTCCTTTTAATCAATTTAAAAATTAGCAAAGCATATTATAAATATATTTTGAGATTTTATTATACAACTATACTTTATTATAAGAGTCTACTTAATAGCAAGCGACAATTTCAAATAAAAGTTCATTTGTGACAAACAATCGTAAAATTAACTCGCAACAAATTGATTGATTTAATGCTTTTGTTTAACGCGTGTTGGAAAAAAATGTTTAACCTAGATTATTCATGCCAATCAAATCATGATAAAGGAGCAGGGTATAGAATGTTTTATAAAATATATAATGTGACAGACTAATGCATACATTAATTATAAACACTATGCAGAAACCAAATTCAGTTTACTAATTGTCAATGACATTATGACATGGTATTTATAATCATGAAAACCATCACTACTGATTACAATAAGATTGCATTTGGAGAGAGTTATAGTTGACCAGCATCTCTGTAGGATATCCCGAGTCACTCGGGCGGTAGGGTAAATTTCCTGCTGGCAGAATTGACGGATCTGCCACAAAGAAATCCTTGTCTATTGTCTGTTTCCTAAAACAAAATACAGATTAAAACAAAATCCAATTCGATATTATCGATTTAATATATTAAATTCATACAAAATGTGTTTGCAAACACTCATCGACTCGATATCATCGATTATCTGAGATAATTAAATAATACAGATACTTGCCGAGGTTCTTATCAATAGGACAATAGGAAGATGTATACGTATAAAAGCTACCTTTTAAGTAAACATACACCAACAAGAAACACGATCGAACTTATCAGGATCAGCACACTGCATGCGGCAAAAATAGCTACATCTAAAAGTACAATAGAATAGACGTTTTATTTCAGCAACATACATTCTGAGGCAACATTCTGAGGCAACAGTACGCTACATATCTGGTTTGAATGTATAGGAATACGAATCAAATGAAAGCAAATGAATAAAGCATAAGAGACCATATTCTTCTTACTTGTAGACAGCGCTTCTTTGGATACAATTATCTCTTTGTCATATGTAATCTCATTGTCATTTGCTCCTGTAAATATATATTTCGCATTACATATGGAATTATATACAGTAAATTGGGTTACATCAATTAATTTGTGTGCTTTTAAAGTTATATAATACTTTTTTATGAATCAATATGATCGAAGTGTCTTAGTTATATTTTCAAAATAAAAAATAACAGCAGAATGAAATAATTGTTATGTGTATAAACGATACTTACCACATTGACCAATCGAACCAGTCCACTGATTATCGATGCATATCATTGTCCAACTTTTTGCTCCAGAGTGACAACCTATTTCAATGTTGTTTCCGTCACGTGTTAACCATGCACCTTCTGGTGGTTCTAAATTAGCACAACCTTGGACTAAAACGCAAACATATGATTAATCTCTATAGAAGATTGCAAAAATATATTAGACTAATTGAATTAACGAAAGTGCGAGTTGTAACACACCTACGTACCTGTTACATGTAGCAGAAAATGTGCATTATCAAATGCAGCCTGCTGTAGATTGATGGTGACAGAGTCGGATGCAGTTAATATATGTGTCTCCTCGGGTCCAAATCCAAAACTGTTTTCAATGTTTGCTGCAGGATTTGTTGCTGATCCATAAATCTCACCAGCGATTCCTGGAGTTGATGTAGCAAGATTAAGAATGCTAATATTCAATGTTTGACCAGCAGGTACCTCAAGTTTGAAACCTTTACTCTGTCGTATACATGATGATTTTATATCATCCGAGGAGATATACGAGTTCGTGCTTTTCACAGAAATTGTTTGTAAAGTTGATTCCGTACAATGCTTTGGCAGTCGCGTTGCTGGAAAAATAAAGACACAATATTAAGAGATAACCGCTAGTTCAAATGAAACTATTAATAGTATACATGATATTCATTTGGCGACTTTATAACATTAGCAATGGATTAGTTAAACATTGATTAGTTTAAAGCGTATGTGATGATATGCATCACATTTAAAGTAGTTTCGAATAAGCAGGATAATTAATGAAATAAACATAATGCTAATTGATAAAGAGTCAGATTCTTACAAGCAACACACATATAAGAAACATCGAGATATTTCTGTAATCCTTCAATGCATCCTCGAGTAGCCTGGGTTTCTAGCATAGCAACTGGAATTTTACAGCTGTGCTTTCCTGAACATGATTCGTCCAGATACTGCTTTACATTTGCGGCACATCCAATGTACCCCAAATCTTGGCGAACACATCTGCCAATTTTCATTCGACCATACTTTGCATTTTGTATCAATAATATATCCTCATCGTTGCACGTAGGTTCGAAATACTCATGAATGCAAAATTCTATAAAGTAAAACAGTTGAATTTCAACTAAGAAAAACAGTATTAGTATAAACAACGCTACATAATGTACATATACTATTCAATAGATTATTATTATCTTATTTTCATTAAGTTTAATTCAATTTCTATTTTAAAATGATAGAGGTAAATGTAACAAAAGTCTAATTTTGTGAGTAGACTTTTACAAACGTACATACACACTTCGAAAACAAACAAAAGTACTAATCACTATTGATGTCTTTGAAATTGTTTTCAAACCAACCTTCAGATGACACATGCGTGATGAAATCCCAATATGTTATCATAATTATAATCCAATACACAGCAAGGTCATTCTTTAATGCCATGTTATTTTTGAAATGAATATCCTCTTCCTCGTGTAGATTGTTTATATCTATAATGGTACCACGAACGTTTGTAGGCACAACTGAGAGAGCTTAAATAGAGAGTTTTAGCATTTGTAATCGGTGCCTGTTTGTTACGGCTGTACAATCAATATAGCGTTCACTGGTGTTTGGTACATTTTGTAGGTTGACCTCGAACCTCACTATTGGGAAGTTATATTATTTTAAGAGGAGAAGGGGTTCATCGTATCCAATTACAGGGATCGATATTTTATGTACATGTGTGTGTTTACGAAGACTATTTACAGCAGTGGTTTCAGGGTGATGGCTGATATAAAACATGTGTTGATTGTTTACGATATATGTATTCAATTATATCGACATCCAGGCCATAAAATGCTACTATAAATACATATATACTTTACTAGTTTAAACTGTTATGATCTAGAATGCATACACTGTACACCATCTAAAATACAATGCTACGAGATTATCTAGTTAAATACATATTAAAAACAGATTTATCAAAAGGTAATCATGTCAACTACAAACATATTTTGACAGTTTCTAAACTATTTGACACCATATACCACTTTTAATATCGATACACACTTTCGCCTATTTAAACACTCTAATAAATTCATATAATGTCAATGGCAAATCTTGCATTAATGAAGCTATATCAAAAGGAACATTTTTTATCTCGCGTCCGTCACGTAGGTATACATTTCCTTCAATCATGAATCAATGAAATTATTTTACCATGCTCCTCATTCATTATAATTACATCATGTACTCAAAATCCACAGTAACAATAAGCCTAAACGTATATTTCAAGGAAAATGTTCTTATATTAATATGTAACCAACTCATTTATGGAGTAGATATTTCAGTAACAAATCCATCCAACAATATAAGGCTGCAATTATCAATGATGTTCTACGGTGGGACTAATCTTTTATTCAGAAAAGATATATGCAAAACATAAAGGATACATAAATAGATATGCTATACAATGTATATATATTCTAAGCCTAAACCACATTTATCAATAACTATATTTGTGTTTATATGAAAAAAACATTGCAATAAATATATATTATTATATTGTTATCCATTTGCAATCCTTGATGGGTTTCTTAAAGTCTGCTAATAGTATTGTATCATTCAACGTTATATATCATATCTATTTCAATTGCAACCCATACGCTTAAGTTTCTTAATGTTCGTTAAATGGCATATAATTCGATAACGATAGATATTTTAGATATTAAAGACTTTGTTGATTATAAATTAACCTATAAGTATTCCAAGATTTTGATTATTTTATATGTCCATGTTGTAGACCACTGGATGGCATTTGAAGTGATTTATATTCAATAACCATCTCGTTATGTCCAATTGAGTCTCCAGTGTGATATTGTAATGCCGTATTTGGCATGATGAGCGGTTTCGGGTCAAAACCTTTACTGTTTATGTAGGGTTTTGCGAAATTGTGTCTATAATAAAAAGGCAGTTTGTTTTTGACAGCCAAAAATAAAATCATAATGGTTTTAATTTGGATGGTATAAGAAAATGAAAAGCAATGATATTGCACATATGTTCGTAATTAGATTAAAACATTGCTATACTCAAGTTGTTAAGATAAAAATGATAGAAACGTGTGCTGCCTACCGTTTAAGCAAACATACTCCAACAAGAAACACAATCGAACTTATAAGAATCAACAGGCTGCAAGCAGCAAATATGACTGCATCTAAATTCGAAAAAAAAATGTATATAAAATATATGAACATATAGGTTCTAGAAATGCAAAACTAGGGATCAACATTAAATAATTATTATATATTCCATACACACAGTATCATATCACATTGTTATTTTTTACTTACTTATAGACGGTGTTTGTTTTGCCGGTTCTTTCTCTTCTGTGTCAACAATGGAACTACTATCAAAAGTTTCTACAATAAAGCCATATTGTTACTTTGATATACAAGCCATATCAGTAGGTCATTATATTTCTAAACTTACCAAAAGGTTTAAATAATCTTTAACTAGAATCTAAAACAATAATTGAAAAAAAAACTGTTTTGAGATATGAGGTATATTTCCTTTCTAGACCTTCTGAACACTGTTAACAAAATATATTTCTAAAAAAAAGAAACATTTTAACTAGACAACCTTATACTTTTCTAGCTATGAGCCTCTCCTCATATCAGCAAGAGGAAAGCACCAAATATTTGCAAGCAAGATGATATTTCCTATGTTAAATTCTTATAGTGAAATGCCATCGTCTTATAACTACATACTTTCACCACACTGGCCAATCGAACCGGTCCACTGATTATTGATGCAGGTCATCGTCCAGCTCTTAGCTCCAGTGTGACAGCCTATTTCCATAACGTCTCCGTCTCTGGTCATCCATGCGCCATCCGGCGGGTCAATATTAGCACAACCACTTACTGGAATATTACAATAAAGGAATTATATCTTTTATTCTTTAATTCGTTTCCAAAAAAGCTCGGTATTTATTATATAAAACTATATACGCAAAAATATTAAAAAATAATATTTACTTCTTTAACTTACCTACAATATGCAGAAGAAAATATGCATCATCAAATGCTTCCTGTTGTAACGTAATAAAAACCGTTTCAGATGATACGACAAGATTAGTTTCCTTTGGTCCTGGTCCAAAAATAACTTCACTCTTGGTCGAAGGATTTTGCACGGTTCCATATACATCTCCATTTTTATCATGAGATGGTTCATCTAGATTTATCATACTTATGTTAATTGTTTGACCAGGCTGAGCAGCTATTTTCCATTTTTGATTAGGCATTATGCATGATGTTTTGATTTGATCATGAGAAATGTATGAATCTTGGTAGTGTAACTGAATTGTTTGGATATCCATGGATGAACAATGCTTCGGAAGCTGAGTTGCTAAAAAAAAGAAATATTGTATGACAATTCTATGCAGTTTCTTTAAGTTATATAAGGATAAACTTGCACGAAAGTATATGTAATAGGATGATATTGAAAAAGAATGTATACTTTTTATAATTTAACGATGATCAGCATAAACGCGTGTATTTATCTATGTATGTTTGGTTTAATAGTTTTAATTCACATCTTATATCATGCAAACAAACCTGGCAAACATGTATGGGAAACTTCAAGGTATTTCTCTAGACCCTCAATGCATCCTTGACTTGATTCGATTTCCAACGGAGATACTTGAATCCTACATCTGACTTTACCAGAACATTTGCTATTGAAATGTCCCTTTACATCGGCAGAACATCCGATATGACCAAAATCATGCTTAACACAGCGTCCAAGTTTCATGCGGCCATATCGTGCATGGTGTATTATCAATATTTCCTCGTCACCGCATGTTGGCTCAAAATACTCCA
>LQRL01121302.1:514-15195 GCA_001703475.1 Hydroides elegans
TTCTACGACCATCCGTTACAAAGATACAGCCTGGAAAAGAATCGATGACGGACAGACGGACAGACAGACGGACACCCCGAATCTATAGGCCCCCAACCTTTGGGGTTGGGGCCTAATAACAGGGGTGCACCTTAGCGGTCGCACGGTCGCATATGCGACCGTCGTTTCGTCCGCGCGAGTGTCGTTCGAGACGACACTCGCGCTTGTGCGAATGTCAATTTGATGGAAATACACATTTTGCGAAATACATTTATTTCAAACACCTAAAAAATGGGCTCGCGCCTTCGGCGCTCATATTTTAGGTAAGTTATGGTCAGGTTGAATGTCACGCGCGAATGTCACTTTGACAGCGCGAGTGTCGTTTTAGATGACGGTCGCGCTTGCGCGACCGTCGATTTTGGGTTAAGGTGCACCCCTGAAATAAGTTTATACATATTATGTTATTGACCTGGACCCATATTCTCCGCTCTCCTTCAGCTTAACCATACCCTTAAAATCTATGAAAAGGGGCGATGAAAAGCGAACCTTTAAGGTTGAGGTTAAACAGAGAATATGGGTCCTGTTCTTAATCCGGCTGTTAAGCATTTCGGACATTGAAGTTCTAATGACAAGTTCTGTTTCTGTTCGTATACGACCCAGAATCCCCTTCGGGCATAATAAGGTCGCGAATGTTCTGGGATGAGTTTTATAATATTGATCCCAGGTTCAGCAACTCATATAAGAGGAAGAGAATGCAATTATATGATCAACAATAAAAACTGGCCATGTCATAGGATAAGATGTTACAATCAACGCATCAATGTTATTCTGATGTTTTAATTTGATAATAATATGGTTTGAGAAGGGTAAACTTGGTGAGCAATCTTATCTTTGATTAGTCAATATAATTAGGCGTTCATGTGAAAACTATTTTCGGAATTCGATACATAAATAGCATATGTATTCGCAATCGGTACATACGCTCACATTCAAAGCATATTAAGAAAGATATTTGGGGATTACATGGACAAATCGACAACAAACCTTTTTGTTTTGAATTAACCGGAAGTAAAAGAACACAACAAGGTTGGTAAATTTTTGAGGTAGAAAAATATGAGCAAACGAGTTTCACAATTTGAAAACAATCCCAATATTTTTTTTTGTATAAAAAAGTTGATCCGACCGGATAAGTAAGAATTTTTTGCTTAACCTAGTCTTTTTAAAAGTTTTTTTTTGGTTGGATCGATCCAAGTTTATATTTAGCGTTCATTTGAGATCAGGTTAACACAACTCAAGCCGGTAAGAGTTGCTTTTAGAAATAATACAGTTGATGAAAGCTATGATCACAATGATACAAAATATTAACACAAAATTATCACACAACTAGGATTTCAATTATAAATACAAATTCATCAAAAAAAATCTAGAATGGAAAAACTTTACAAAATTTGATGTAAAACTACACAGGAAAGACAAAAAGTTACAATCTCAGCATTCAATGAAAAAAACTCATATAATAGGAGTTTTAGCATGGATTTATCTATATTTTTTTTTATACATTTATAAATTCAAATAATATACTATATTTTATTATTTCTATTATTAGTTTAATTAATTATAATATTGTATATAATTTGGCGATCCAGCTAGATATGGAAATCGATGAAGAATTTATATTAAAAAAAATACAGCGAAATAAATAATGGTTTTCTTATTTACTCAAGGTACCGACGAATGTAACGTGCCCTGCGTATGTGGAACATGCAGGCCTTGATAGCATGCAAAATATGTTTCCTAAATGCCAGGTTAGCGTCTATGATCACGCCGAGATTCTTCACAGTTTTAGATACGTTCGTCCCCAACCTGTAGCATGCAGTCTGGCCTATTTTTGGTCTGGCGGTCTTGCACAAAACATGTATTCTCGGTTTTGACTCGTTGAGAGAGAGTTTATTCGCGCAATTCCATGTTTGCAAATGAGATAGAATGCATTCTAGCCATTTAAATCCTAATTGCTCATCCGTTTAAGACACCGGGTTCACTATTTTTCAGATGGTGCTATCATCAGCATATTCATGATAAGAACAAGATGAGTTTTTCAGAAGTTTTCTTAGAGGTTTGAAGTATATATTATACAGACGGAAACCTATTATTGAACCTTGTGCTGCACCATCCTCGACTTATAGGGCATATGGTTTTCGACAACCCCTCATTACGTGTGCCCTCGAAGGTACGATTCAAATCACTGTATGACAGATGTATCCATACCATGAGAGATGTAAAACCCGATCAGGCATATTAAGCAGAGTGGACTATTACTAAATTTATACAAACAACGAAATATTATTTTTAATACTTTTCTTTTAGATCTTTTAGAACGGAGTCGATAATATGAGATGCTTAGCGAGGGGCATTTTAGTGCTTGAAAAAAAGCATGACTATAAGCCAATAAAATGGCAAACAAAGGAATAATGACTTTATTTGATGAATAAAAATATTTTCAGCGTATGAAATATGCTATATAACTTAGTCTGAAGTCAGATGATTTGCTTATCTGTGCCCATCGAAATGGGCCGTATATATCTATATCAAATAATCTCAGGGGAGATTTCTGGAAGATGTTTAATAAGATCTTTATCCGCATCAATGCCTAGAATTCGCATAAGAGGCAACCATGCAAATCCCCTGCAATGATGTTGTTTCACCCATGTTTCGTAGGTCCAAATAGATCATAGATTGCCATGCACTCCGTGCACGGTCAATATCTTTCAAATATTTTGGGCATGTAATAAGTGTCATATAACACAAACATACTTATTTCTATTATTATTATTATTGCAGTATGTAACATTCTTTGTGCATAAAACATATATATTACATTGCGGATCAAGTCAGGATCAAAATCATCCATTTTGTACATATAATGTAATTTATCATTGCGCTAATTTATGTAGGTTTGGTTATTTTTTGTTGAAACATTACGAACTAATTTGGCAGGGACGTGCAAAATCGAACCATTTATTTCATAGATCTCATCATCTGAAAGGGTTTCACTTTTTTTATATCTAAACACATATCTTGTATCTTGTTCTTTTGTTTCATTGATTGAATGCCTTAAACAATCATTTTGATTTTATTTTGACCAATTCATTCAATTTAACTATGCACTGATATCTAACAAATGTGGTCTGACTTCAAATAATGGAAAAAGATACTTAATGATAAAGTGAGTTCAAAGCATTCTCAGACTGTCCCATGCATTTATAGAACTCATGTTTCAATGTAATTAAAGGTAAGTATTTTATATGTACATTGAAAAAATGGGAAAAATCTTCTAGATTCTAGTAGATATAACAAGAGACGCTTGGATTCTTATTAAATCAAGCGAGATTATAAGGTTATTGTCCAACATGACGCAACTTTAGAAATAGATAAACTATACCAACAATCGCTACGTAACAACGAACCAATCAATACTCCCAGGGCCATGCGAGAGCGGGATAGGATGAACGGCCCATCGGCAGATAATTGGTGACGACAACGCTTTCCTCTGGACTTACGAAACATAATAACGGCAATGTCTGAAGTAAACCAAGAGATGAGCAGTACGCAAAGAGTGAATCCATCACAGTCAAATGAAAGTATGAAGTGCAGGATCAAATGTCCAACCCGAAACGAAACAGTGAAATGGCGCAGCTTAGACGACCAACATGCCAATATCTTAGACGTCACAATGAAATGAGATATTGATACAAAGCTGTGTACAATGACACCGACTATGTACAATCTTAGCAAAGACCAGTCGGGGTTAAGCAACCACGAATGACCAGCCTGAAACTTAGAGCAGAAGACAGATAACAATCACCAACATACGAAAAGACATAAAAAACCTGACAAGGCAATTCAAACGGGGACAAGGGCACAAAAAACCGGCGCTAGCAGAGTTAAGAGCATTGATTCGCGGCAGGCTGAGATGCTTGAGGCGCGCAAAAATCACAGGCGGCACAGGAAAAAAAAGATGAAGAAAGTCCGATTAACATCAAACCCGTTCCGATAGGTATCAAGGATGCTGCGGGACAAGCGGTAGAGGCTCACCTGAAAGAAACACAGTGATCCTGAGACAGAAATGGATCTACCAAACCACGACAAATTGAGCTGCTCAGAAGGCCCTACGGCGGCATTTGATGATTCGCAACCTAGACTGACAGAATTCAACGACGTCTTCATAAGGGCTAGAGTAGCGTCAGCACCAGGTCCTAATTGCATACCATACAAAGTGTACAAAAATTGCCCAAAATTACAATACCGATTATTCCAGATCATCCGGAAAACATTAAGGAGGCACAACGGAATAAAGGAGAGCTGGCTGTCATCTGGTTCGATCTAGCCAACGCTTATGGAACTATACCCCACAAACTAGTTGAATTTACACTCGCCAGGTACCACATACCCGAGAAATTCAGGAGCCTTATTTAGGATTACTACGCTTGATTCAACATTAGGTTCACCATGATTAGATACACAACGGCATTACAGAGGCTCGAAATTGGCATAATAACTGGCTGAACGATATCAGTCATCATATTTGCTGCTGCCGTCAACCTGCTTCTGAAAAGTGTATAAAATCAAAGTAGAGGTACAGTCTCATGCATGGACAGGAACTGTGCAACCACCAACAAGAGCATTCATGGACGATATGACGGTGATGACCCGTACAATCCAGCAAGGAAGATGGACACTGAACGATCTGAACGACATATTTACATGGGCGCGAATGAAGTTTAAGCCAGTAAAATCACGGAGTCTAGTATTAAAGAAAGGCATACCAAGTAAGTGAAATTTACAATAAACGGTGCTCAGATCCCGAGTGTCGAGGAAAAACCTATGAAGTGTCTAGGGAAATTGTATAATATCACCGGAAGTGACAAGGAGAATGTTAAGCAGACGGTATCACAAGCAGAGAAGTGGCTCCAGGAAGTAGACAAAAGCGGACTCCCGGGAACATACAAGGCTTGAAGCTATCAGCATGTTATACTCCCGCGCCTCAGTTAGCCAATGTTCATCTACGACATACCAATTTCCACCAAAGAGAAACTGGAGCAAAGAATAAGTTCATATGGGAAAGGAACATGCTCCAACTACCACTTACCTCCATGGTGGAAGAATTCAAGGTTACCAAGGTGCGACATACTGCTACATTACGGAATAATCGCGACGAGAAAGTAAAAACTGTGGGAATCAGCGTTAACACTGGCAGAAAGTGACAAGCAGCAAAAGCGCTAAACAAGGCATAGGGAAAGCAGAGGCAGAGCAATTTCGTAGGAACTGTGAATGTGGTAGGCTTGGGCTTGGATGCATCACACGTGCCAGGTGAAAAAACGCCTCGGATGACTTACGTAGAGAACTGGTCCAACAGAGGTGCGGCAACAGGAAGAAGATTCGGGAAAAGAGCAACGCTAGAGCATATAATGAGTTCATGTACCAAATCACTGGCAGATGGTCGTTACAGATTGCGCCATGACCATATACTAGAGTTAATCGCGAGAGGTCTAGATAAGGCCTGCAAGAGTGCAACAACGAAGAAACAAAAACCAGGGTTCATTAACTTTGTAAAGGCAACCATACCGGGAACTCAACCAAAACCAAGAGCAAACAACAGAGGCACTAGTGAATTACTAGGAATTACTAGGTATGGCCAGCGATTGGGCGCTGCAGGCAGACCTGAAGAAACAGCTTAAATTCCCCAAAGAAATCGTAACGACTAATTACAGTCCCGATATTGTAATATTCTTAAGGAGCAGCCGCATATGCATCATGATAGAGTTGGCCGTATCATGGGAAGAGCGGATGGTAGAAGCCCATGAGAGAAAAATGTTCAAGTATAACGACCTATTTGAACAATGCAGAGCAAAATGGTTGGAAGACAAGGTGTTTCCCTATAGAAATAGAATGCCGCGGATACCCGGGAAACTCGTCGTTGAAGGCATTGAAAATGCTCGGAATAGTAGGCAGAGATAGATGGAGTTTACTGAAGGATGCCGGTTCACAATGCAGAGACTGCATCTATGTGGATCTGGCGACGACGGAGGAAATGTTTACACGGCAAAAGTCTGCAAACAGCAAACCTCAATATGGGCGTCTGGAACGGAGGTGACAACCACCCCAACAGTCTGGCGCCCACCACGAATCAAGCGGATTGCCGGAACGGAGGTGAATTCCACCCCCACAGTCTGACCCCCACAACGAATCATGACAGAATGAGACTCGTCGAAAGTATGGAAGGAAAGCCTGAAAGGAAGCGTGATATCCCCTTGGAGAATATAACTACGTTCAGGGGAAGACACGACGTGCTTAGCTTTACCCGTGCACCATTCGCGTGTTCGACCGGACCTTTGCATCAAGCGAGCATGCATACAAATTCATGGAAGGCGATGAGTAATAGGAAAGGGAGTGTGGCAAAAGCCATCATTAAAGTAAGAAACGCATGTGAAGCAAAAGGGCTAGGGAAGAGTAGTCATAACCGAAGGAGTATGGGAAACCGAACGACTCGAGGTCATGAAACAGATAATACGCAGGAAATATGAATGCGTTCCAAGATAAAGACATGAATTAATGAAGGTCAAATTAACAATAGTTGAGGCTGTGCCTGGCGACAACTTGGTCGTGCGGGTTGTTCAAGGAAGAAGTTGGCTGGTGGAATGTTGGAACCTGGCCGGGAAAAAATATCATGGGAAACCTCCATATGGAACTGAGAGAAGAAGTGAGGCGAGGTGAACGGAATAGAGCAAGCATGCCCATCTGTAGAGGCGCGGAGTGATCAACCGCGCCAGTAAGAGTGCATAGTCCCATATCGTCGAAATGCGCATTGCGGCCTGAGAGGGACCTGAAAATCCACAGATGAAGCTGCAACCAAGTAGTAATTAAGGTATTTAGAACACAAATTTGAGAGCAAAATAACATGGGTTTGCTTGATTTTATGCAGCAATAAATTCTCAAAAATGATGAAAAGATTGGAGAGATTTGGAGAAATGAGTGCTACAATATTGCGTTTGAAGTTTAAAAAATATTTAACAAAATAAATCTTAATTAAGAAAAGAACGCTAACTAAATCATCTGAAAATCATTGAGGCGTTCGAGCATGACATCTAGGTTTATCGTGTCGAAGATTGCACTTAGGTCCAGGATTCTAAGAAGATCCGCTTTGCGGTTGTCCATGGCAACGAGAAAACTATGAACAACGTGGAGACGCGCGGTTTCAAATGAGTAGTACGATCCGGATTGGAGGTCATCATCGAAGTTCAATTCTGAGTGTTTGGCTAATCAATAAATAGAAGTCTGTTCGATTAACCTTAACATAAAAGACAACTTTGAAACTGGTCTGTAGTTATTATGGATTGCTTCGTAACCTGGTTTCTTGAGGAGCGGTTTGACCAGTGCTGTTTTATAAACTGCGGGCACTTTTGCATTCGCTAGGGACATGTTTATTAGTTTCTAAACATCCAGTGCGATTTTTTGAGTGACTTATTAAAATATATTTGTTGGGTTCGGATCCAATTTACACGTCTTGTTGGGAACAGACTGAATGAGCTTTATGTTTCGATGTGTGTGTTAAAACGGGTTTTAAGGCTTTTAATTTTCTCGATAAAAAACATATGGTTATTGTTCGCATTTACTTCCGGTGGTGCGGTGGGTAGCGGGTTTACCATATAATAGCTGGGCCGATCTTGAAAAAAAAAATCGAAAGATAGATTTACTTTACAACCCTGCCCTGGATAGAGCCTGTTGGTAAATTCTGTCTTGGTGGTATAAATCATGTTTCTTTGCTCGGTTTCTTTGAGCAATCATTTTTCTCTATCCGTATTTGATCGCGTTTTGAACCTTGTACTGCGCCATCCTCGACCAACACAATAGCATTTTACTTGTATGGCAATATATTACATTCTATTTGTTTTGGATAAGTATGTCAATAGGCATAAATATGCATTTGTTTTATAAGCAATGAATAAGCATATTTTTTTGCAATGAACATTTCAATTTTTGCAATGAATATTTGGCTTGCCAATGATGAAGAGCACCCCATGATTTGTTCCCCAAAAAGTTGCTCCTTTTGTAAGTGATCTATCTACACACTTTAAAAAATGGCACTCTAGCTACACCAATTTAACGAACACCTTTTCATTCATTTGCCATTTTTTACGAATTCATTTGAAATGTTGATATTTTTCTTTCTTGTAAATGGCACTCTAGCTACAGCCAATTTAACGAACACCTTTTCATTCATTTGCCATTTTTTTACTAATTCATTTGAAATTTTGATATTTTTTCTTTCAGAGAAATGTAACTAGTCCTGCTATATTGAAATTTAATTGAAACCCGGTCGTAAATACAAAAATGTCATTTTTTTCATAAAAAAGGTATATACACAAATAGGAACACCTATTGTTAGAAATATTTTTCGAAATTTTGCTATTTATTATATAAACACCTTTTTAAAAATCGTTTTTGTTAAAAACAACTTTTTGAAAAGTTGTTATTTATTGTATAAACATGGTTTTAATAGGGTTTATGCTCATATTAACACCTTTTGAAAATTAGGTCATTAGGTGCCATGCAATGATGACATACTCAACAAGGAAAAGCGATAAGATACCTAGAGAATTCTCTAAGCTCTCTCATTTACCTGAGTGCTTTAATTGATTTTCATCTGTTGATGTTTTACAAAATGGACGTAAAGGTAAAATTAAACGTATTTTCGGATATAGTACTCAGCCTAGCTATTGACACTAACAAATATTTAACAAAATTAACAAGGAAAATACATTGAATGCAATTTATTATGTAGTTTTCATGACAGATCTCTACATCTAGTGAAACAGTAGTCATTAACCCACCACCTGCTTGCGCTGCTACCGGCCCCACATTTCATTCTTGTTAATAATTTGTGAAATAGTACTATAAATCTATTTGGACTATTCATGGACGTGGGCTCAGGTTGATTGTAGGCATTTTTCATGGGAGAAGTAATGAGTTGGTTAAGAATAGTAAAGATCATTGGAAAATGTAATTCTAAATTTTAACAAGTTACAAGGGAAGGTCTGTCACTGACAGTGTCAGTATGTGTAATTTTACCTATTTACAAGTTAGACAAATTTTAAACTCTAGATTTTGTATCAACTTATTTGAGATATGATGTTAATCTTTAGATCATATTTTGATAAAAATATTTATTACCCTTTAAGCTGAAAAACAATGCAACATAATACTTGTAATTACTATGAGAGATATAAAGCTTTAGATTGGTTCCATTTGTACATAACCTACAAAGCCTCCCTTGTAATTGAAAATCGAGGTCGGGAAACCAGTCTCAAATATCACGATTTGTTACTATTTTTTGTTTAACAATGTAAGATTGATATTCAGATGAAACAGCAAATAAAACGAAAAAAGTTAACTAGAGATTCGTTTTGTGATTGTCTTGTCAAATCTGTTGTTGAAAGTTTAATTCTTGCTTTTTGATCGCAATATGCATCAAGATTAACATTTTAACAAGTTTTATAATTATTTCCATCGTATTTTGTTCAAAATGCTTCGAAATAGTAATGACGATACTGACATATATGACGTAACCTTGACCTTATAAGTTAAGCCAATTCAGCCATAATCTGTTTCGTTAGTCCTTATGGCTAATTTGGCTTAATTGGTTGAAAAAGCTTAATTTGCTGAATAGGCTTACATAAAATAAGCAACACCATTATCACCCAATTAGTTACGGTTACTGAAAGACAGAAAAGGTTGAAATTTCACATTTATACATGTAACATTTACCCTATCTATAAACGACATTTAAGTATAGAATTAAACAATAAATATGATTTATTGAAATGCAAATGTCAAAGGCGCTACTATTAATTTCATAAGGGTAATTTAGGAAATAAAATCATCTCATGTATGAGATGATAATAAATCAATATTCACAGGAGCGCAGATGTCGTCTGAAATGACACTCGCGTAGCCAAAATGAAGGTAACTTAAGGGTGTGTCTACACAGAGCAAACCAACCATTAAACCAAGCATCAAACCACTTAAGATCGTGGCGGCAATTTGCATTTTAACGTATCAATTACTATGTTTATTACGTAACAATGAAATATCAGTGATTCAATGAAATTTGTCATGATAATTGAAATGACTTTTTATTACGTCATAATAAATGCAACTACGAATCAATGAACGTTGTATCGAGCTCCTATGTTTCATTTCTTAATAAAATCTTATCTGAAATCAAATTATGATACATAATAGGAAAAAAATATTATTGATTGCCGTCACGACCTTAAGTGGTTTAACGTTTGGTTTAATGGTTGGTTTGCTCCGTGTAGACACACCCTTAAGTTATCGTCATTTTGACCGTACTACCGCTGAATAGCACTGCTGGTGTATGCTCGCACTAGCCGGTCGCCAAATGCGATTTTTTTCGGAAAATGCGATAACAAAATTTTGCAACAATTTGGATAGGATTTGTTAATAGAAAGTATTAACTACAGTACAATATCGCTTGCGAAACAAAATATGGAAATGCGAAAGGAAATATTCCTGCTATCATAACTTTAGCAAAAGGAATTTCAGGTGCGGGCCTAGCATTGGCGCTTTTGCTGAACATGTATGTTCAAAGACTCATATGTTGTACTTTTTGTTGTACTTTTGGTTGTTTCAGGATCTGCAGAAACATATGGAGTGGTTTGTGGCGATACGCCAACCTCAAGATATTTGGTCAAAACACTCCAGTTTTCTAATTTGTGAAATTGTCTTCTATATTTTCGGTTTGCTGACATTGAAACATGGTAAGCCGTTTAACATTAAAAAAAACTTGCCTACCGTAAATTAAGTTAACCCATGAAGACGTTTTAATCCAAATTTAGCGCAGTTAACATGCTTAACATTTTGTTTCCTGGAAATCCCCAAATCAATTTGAACTTAATACTTTTGCGATTTTAAGCTTAAAAATAGGTATATTAGTGTGTAGATGTTCATTTAAAAGACCCCAAGTTCAATTAGCTGAGAGATATTGCTATACATCTACATACATCTATCTAATATGTTAGTTCGTAAATTATTATTCAAACGAAATACCTATGGTTTCGTTTGCTTAAAAATAATGGTCAAGGAATAAGGAATACTCATGACTGTCCTTTCATGTTTCAAAAGCACTAACCAGGTACAGATCGCATATCAATAAGCTTATACATGCTCATACACGCGGTATACATGCTATATTCTATTTTACCTTAAGGGTTTTACCCATTTTCAAGTTAATACACACACCGCCTAGTTTCTTTTTTGCAGCTTTGTCGAACGGGGGTCGCTACAAGTACCTGTGGTTGGCGGCGCTATGTCACGGTGTGGTGACGGAAAGCGTGAGTTACTTCGTTCCGGATATCGATAACTTTTGGCATGCCGAGTCGATGGTGATGCTGATCGGCAAGCGGTTGCCGCTGCATATCATGTTTGTCTGTGAGTATCAGTCAATTATTATGAATAAAATATAAACGCCCATAAAAAGAGAAGTTGTCCGCTCATTGTTATAAATAACGGGTCTTCCGTTGTGATCAAGCATCAAACGGTCATTAAAAAGAAGCGTTGTCCTAGTTCATTTCTGTGATAATTGACCCCATGTGATTTCTCATGAATTGAATAAGGTAAAGAAAGACTAAATAGATCTGGATATAGTGATTCAAAAATATTCAAATATTTATATATTATTTATGATGATTCAGAAAGTGCATAAAGACAGTTGACATTCTCAAAGTTAATTTATTGTATATATTCCATTTATAGAAATATAATAGTTTATTTTGGTTATGTAATTTTCTGATCATAATTTCAGATCCTGCTTTTATCTACACGGCTTGTTGTATTGTCGCTCGACTTCATCTCAAGAAATGGTGTGAGCCGTTTGCAGGTAAGGATTTTCCGTTTGATCGGTTTATCGCTTACATAGAAAAATGTACCCATTATCTAATAATGATTCTGTGATCGATACTAAAGGTGAGCTTCATTTGTGAGCTATTTGCTAATTATCCCATACAACTTCTGCAAATGGAAAATGAAAACCTACGATATAACTTAGAATTGAGAAGCTGTATAGAAGATATAACACTCACAAAGTGGGTTAAACGAGACAAATACAACCCTTATCTTATACTCCCTCTCCCCTCCCCTCATAACCCACAGCTGGCCTGACCGTCGTTCTCCTCGACATCCCCTTCGACATCATGGGTATCAAGCTGCTTTGGTGGACATGGCACGACACCGATCCCAACGTGTACGATCGCCATTACTGGGTGCCCTGGACGAGCTACTATTTCCACGCGGCCTTCACCTCCAGCTTCTGCTTCCTGTTTCATGGGTCGAGGGCGCTGATGAGTAGCAAAGAAAAGTTCGTCAGTGCCGGGTAAGACTTGTGTATGCTTTTGTTCTCGAAAAAAATCCCGCTTTCAATATATGATCTTTCATTGGGTCTTGCTCGCAAATGAGCACCAAGGACAAGTTTGTCAGTGCTGGGGAAGTTTATATTTTGTTCTCGAAAAGTCCATCTCTCAATATGCGTTTAAGTGCTATATGCAATATGTGCTGATGGGTAGCCAGGGCAAGTTTGTGTTTGCCAGGCAAGTGCGTATTATTGCAGCTTATTGTTTTAAACTTTTCTATGAGTATTGAATAAAATGTATTTGCTTCTTCAATCTGTCCAATATATTTTTTGCAACTTGATTATCCATATAGAATCTTTTTCAACAATATTTTAAGAAATATTAATAATATTGATTCAGACTCACGTACAGAAACATTGATATAACAACTGATCATTTGTAATGATCAGATAGATTTTCAAAGCAAACATTTCATATTCTTTCTTCATGTAAATTGTGTATTATATGGCAGTGTTCACCGATACACACGTTTGGTACAGAAAATGTCTGCAAGTCCTTTGAATGGATCCTTTAAAAAAACTGATCTAGACTTATATTAGACATGTAACTTCCAGAAAAAAATGTTATTTCGGCAATATTTGACACGTTTATACGCAAGTGTTATTTTTAAAGTGTTCTTATGCAGTCCTCTACATAAATAAATATTATATAATTTAATTATAATAATATCTGTGTCTTTATGTTTGTTTTCAGATTCTTCACTGAGATGTTTTGCGTCATATTGACCTCATTGTTGACCTTTCCTTGCGGTGTCATTCAGTTCATCGGAATCTACCACGGTCTACATGACGATTTCGGTCTTCACACCGAGGTATGATACTTGAACATTAGAATAATAATGCCCCGTTATTTCGTACATAGAACATCCACCACAGGTAGTCTGAAACAGGATGTAGCTATATTATTTGGACAAGGATAACATATTTTCTAAGGGTAAAACCACCAATTTCAATAATTTTCAGTAAATAGGTGTGGTTCGTTTATATCAGGGTGTGAAACGAGACTTCTCTTATTTTGGATGACAAATCACTATCATTCTACAAACACCAGCCTTTTCGAAAAATACTAAATGCTTCATATCAGAATCTCGAAATTATACGCTGTTTTAATCCACAGGTGTGCGTTCTCTTGTTGTTGGGATTCTACGCTTTCATGGCTTGGACTGGAGATCGCTCTCCCACGCAACAGGCGCGTTCCGACCACAAAGGTAAAAACACTTTACTCTTGTAATTGAAACGAAATAAACCACATGGGCTATTTAAGATAATACATTGCTATTCTGTCCGTCGCCGGTGTAATATTATTTGCATTAAAGTAATTAGAAAAAAAGTAGTCATAAAGTGAATATTTATGAAAATTGTATACCTGTACTATTCTAAAGAAATATTTTTAATCGGCATGTAAGGGTGCATGATTCTAAATTAATATACAGTGACAGTCTCCGTGCCTTACATCTTATATTTGATCATTGTTGAACAATCCCAGTATTGCACATTATGGCGCCTTGTAAAATTGTATAATTGCTCAGGGAGGTTCTACGAATGGAATTTACTGGTACTGAAGACATTTGAAAAAAAAAAAATCTGTCTCATTTTCATTTTCTCACAAAAACCATGTTCCCACCTGAAAATCAAATATTTCATTTGATAATCACACAGGTTGGTTTGATGAACTTGGTCTCCTGGTACTCATTCACTATGCGCTCTACGTCTTCTTGGTCTTTATGGAACAGCCTTTTCGTTAGCTTATAAAATGGAATATAAAAAAAAGTTGAAAATAATTATATAATAAAATTATATATAATAATCTAAATATATAAACACAGGTTGGTTCGACGAACTTGGCCTCCTGGTGCTCATTCACTACGCGCTCTACGTCTTCTTGGTCTTCATGGAGAAGCCGGAGAGTATCGTGTCGACGGGTATGCACGAGCCCATTGGGCCGTGTAATCAGACCACGCCAGTGATGACGCCGCTTGGAAAGGTAAGGAGAGGGAGAGAGGGAGGGAGAAAGGGAGGGAGGGAGAGAGAGAGAAAGGAAAGATAAGGGAGGGAGGGAGGGAGAGAGAGAGAAGCCGGAGAGTATCGTGTCGACGGGTATGCACGAGCCCATTGGACCGTGCAATCAGACCACGCCAGTAATGACGCCGCTTGGAAAGGTAAGGAGAGAGTAGGAGAGACGGGAAAGGATGAGACAACGGGGGGGGGGGGGGGGGGG
>LQRL01121303.1:6526-24098 GCA_001703475.1 Hydroides elegans
ACGCTAGCTAGCCATACACTAGAATTTTATAGCTAGAAAGTTCTAGCTAATTTGAGCTAGCACAGCACCAACGTAAGCTAGTACTAGAGTACTCCTAGCTAGTGACTAGCTAGAACATATCGTGAAGAATTAGCTAATTCTTCACAAGTACAAGCTAGCTAGTCCTTCACTAACGCTCGCTAATATTAGTAAACAGCTAGCTGGCTACTAGTTAAGCGTATTTTTTTTCCCAAAATTTTCTAACTTTTAATGTGCAAATTCTAGAAAAAAAAACTTTACCAATTTTTTTTCACTTGTAGATTTCCATTTCCATTTGTTTATAATATTTTCAATGTTACGGCTGTTGTATTTGCTCGATTACATGTGAACAGTTTGGTTAATGTGTTTTGCTTGTTTTGTTATTAATTATGTGTTAGCAAGTATACTTTACAATTTTGGCATTCCAAATAAGCCTTGATTTATTTACAATATATTTTAAACACCATAAATAACGAATCAAATATTTAAAAAAAACTATTTATAAAATCGCAGTCGATATATATTGCACTACATTAATTGATAGTAAATCTTTGATAGTAAATCTTTATCGCAGTAATTTGAGACTAGCTATACACGTACAGGACCTGCCCATATCCCAGATTAAATACAGTATCTCGAGTAAATACATCACTTAATTATAGTTATGTTACAATTTCTGTTTGATCTATATACAACCTCGAATAAATACATAACTTAATTATAGCTATAACGTTTATACAGACACATATTTACAACTAGATTAAATAGAAAAGTCATCGCGATGTAACATATATAGAAAGATACAAATATAAGTATAAATATTGTCTTTGGTAAATGTAAAACTGAACAATGTAAAAGTTAACAATAGGTATATGTAACAATTAACGAGATGTAAATGTACTTTGACTCATTTTACCGGCATGTTACAGGTGGTTGTATTTGTGGGTTTTCGACTGGGGGTCGAAGTGACTGCCTTTGTTTCTTGTTAAACAATTAACAAGACAATTAACAATTAACAAGATGTAAATTAACAAGATGTAAATTAACAAGATGTAAATTAACAAGATGTACATTAACAAATTAACAAATTAACAAATACTATTCGTATAATGTATCATATTCATGATGCCTTTGCCTCTAAACGTGCGCAGCTTTAACAAATAAAGAAATTAGAAATCAGTTTTATACTGAGTCTCCGATTCAAGGTCAACACAGTTTGCCTCAACTGACTTAAATACATAAATTAACTATAATTAGAAACATATTTAAACATATTTATTTACATATTTACAATTTAACGGTTCCAGAAATAAGTTTTATACTGAGTCTCCTATTCAAGGTCAACACAGTTTGCCTCCACTGACTTAAATACATAACTTAACTATAATTAGGAACATATTCACACATATTTATTTACATATTTACAATTACTTGTTCCAGAAATAAGTTTTATACTGAGTCTCCGATTCAAGGTCAACACAGTTTGTCTCAACTGACTTAAATACATAACTTAACTATAATTAGAAACATATTTATACATATTTATTTACAGACACATATTTACAACAATAGAAATTACAACGCTTTAAAAAAATGGTTTTACACACACTCTACGATTCGAGCTCAAAACAGAAAGCCTTAATTAAGTGATCGACATAACTTAACTATAACTCAACATAACTTAACTATAATTAGACACATATTTACACATATTTATTTACATACACATATTTACAATTTACCGGTTCCAGGAATAAGTTTTATACTGAGTCTCCGATTCAAGGTCAACACAGTTTGCCTCGACTGACTTAAATACATAACTTAACTATAATTAGAAACATATTTACACATACTTATTTACATACACATATTTACAACAATAGAAATTACAACGCTTTAAAAAATAATTTTTACACACACTCTAGGATTCGAGCTCAACACAGAAAGCCTTAATTAAGTGATCGACATAACTTAACTATAACGTAACATAACTTAACTAAAATTAGACTCATATTTATTTACATACACATATTTACAACAATAGGTCGATTTAACATTGACAACGCATACAGACGTTGTCTTATCTCTCTGAAATGCCTTTTAGATTGGAGTTCGTGATTCGACGTCACGAGTTCAAAGCGACTCAGAACAGTGTTGTTCATTCGCATCATCGTCGCCCATACTCACATCAAGACGTCTTTATCAAAAAAATATATATAAGGTTCAGGACGACTCTGAGCAGTTTTGCTTTCAATCATCATAATCGCCCATCTCACCATTGCTTGTCTTTACAATATAAGTTTTTTAGCGACATCCTCTTTGCGTCAAGTCATATTCGTATTTAAAGTCATGACACCATTTTTAAAGCATTCAAGAAATTATCAAAAAAAATTCACATCCTTAAGAATACCGGCGTTACTGAACTCTCATCATAAAGCAAATCTATATCAAATAAATTATGGAAAACAATAATCTTGAAAAACATTCACAAAGTTATGCATCAATTGTCTTTCAACACTTGTTAAGAACTTAACAGGATTTGTGCCTTTTTTCTTTGAAGGCGTAAACGTCTTTTATTCGCACATAACACTATGCCCATAGAACATATAGTGAATAAAGTGTTCCTGCTGTTGGTCTGGATTCTCACTCAATGGTCCTTTCCGGTATGGTTGAACCTTCCAGATCTGCGATTCATTAATGCGTCCTACGCAGATCCACCGGCAAAGCTCCATTCGTCATCGGATCGCCCAAGCCACTCTGCCACGTCAAGGCCTCAGGAGTAAGAGTGGTAAAATAGTTTGTGCAATGTGGGACACTTTGTCCTAGCACTTGCAAAGTCACAATCGAGATTGGGTGTGCTATAGAGTCACTATCTCTTGTGCACAGTCATAATCGGTGTTTGACGGTCTAGGGTCGAAATTCGGAAGTACTGGCCTCAGCATAAGTTCCTGGTTCGCTGAAATAGAAAATATTTTTCATTATTGCTATAAATGTTTGGAATTATTGATTATATTGTCGATTCATTAATATATTTACAGAAATCAGTAATAATTAACGGGTATCCAACATTTAAGATTTAAGGGCTACGAACTAATTTATTGGGTTTCTAATCTCATGAGTTCCTAGTTCCTAGTCTCGTTAATTTGCACGTCTCGATGTATCAGAGCATATGAAATTAATAAGTTTTTATATCTTTATCAATGGTGGCATTATAATTACCTTAAACTATGCTGGGCTTCAAAATCCTCCAATTCTTCCGCTTCTTCCTGTGCCTCTACCCTTTGTTTCCGATAGCAACGGATGAGATGCTGTTCCCTTCTCTTTCCGCGCGGCATTCTGTTTTTTGGTTAGAGAGGAATAAATCAGTTGTTACATTTATAAAATACATTTATAATTGTGTGTTTACATGAGTTAAACTTTTGTGTCGTAGTTTGTATGACGCAGCCTTTTATTTTTTTCATTAATTTGCTTTAAAAATACAGTACATCGACCATATTCGTTGTTTGAGCTAGCTTGCTTTCGTTTTTTAAAACCACATGAAGTATAAAACAAACTAATAACTTAACGTTTTTATCGAGCCGAACAGAAAAAAACACTTACGTTTTGCCGCATACTTTGCAGAATTGGTAGGGAAACTTTTCCTTCATGTGCTCCATCCGTTGCTCGTCGCCATCTATCGGGAAAACCATGGTACAATGCCAGCAGACCAGGACGTCCTCATTTTCGGGATGCGCTTCGCTCATGTGTTCGCGAACTTCCCGACGAGAGGCCAAAATAGCGTCGCAATACTGGCATTCGTAGGACTTCTCGTTTGCCTTCTTTCTTATCCTCTTCAAAGGGGTATATGTTGCGAAACTGTCACTTGCTACACTGACGACACTATCACTGAGTGTAGGCGCAGCACCTTGACTTGTAGAAGGCTCGATATCTCGCGAATGACCTTCGGTAACTGGCACGACCGTGTCTATGAAACTGTCACTTCCTACACTGATGACACTATCACTGAGTGTAGGCGCAGCACCTTGACTTGCAGAAGGCTCTTCAACTGGCAAGATCGGGTCTATGACGGGGGGCTCTAGATCGCCGGAACGATCTAAGTTAGTTGGCCCTGCCGCGTATAGGGTTGGGGGATCATCATCTGAAATGTCGACAGTTCCATGGGGGCGGGCTCGGTCACAAATGATGGTTCAACGGCGCTGGATGAGGCTTCATGAGGGAGCAGTTTCCTTTTCTTTGGTCCCCTCTTATTTTTAGGAGGACGGCCCCTTGGTCTATTTGTAGGCGATTTCTTTTTTGGCACTACAGGCTTTTCATACGCGTCCAGTCGCTTCTCTAGGTCCTCAATCTTGAGCCAAGCCTCATCCCTTTCCTCCTTGTAGGTATCTCTTTCCCTCGTCACGGTTTCGAGTCTATTCATGCAGTCGTCTAATTGCTGCTCGCACTGCGTGCACCTTCGCATCAAACCGGTAGAACCCTGAAACATGCGTCCTGCCCTAGCCGACGCCTGGTAGATCATCCTGGGTAAACCAATGTAATCCTCCCGTTTCTTTTGGCTCATAACTCCGACTTTATTAAGGACGTGATCGAGGGCACGCGCGGCCGTTGTATGGCTTACGAAGTCAAAGGCCATTTTGATGCAGCTATTGATGTTCAACGCATGATGTGGTAGATTAGCGGGGAGTACAACAACGTCTCCCACTCGCTGCAGAAACACGATCGGTTGAATGTTTTGCTTATCGACCAGTTCGTCCAGATCTTTCTTTGTCAGCAAATACCTTTTCTGCTGAATGGGATCCTTTCTCCCGCCAAGTGAATGCTTGTTGCGCAGGTAGTTGTTTACCCCATCGTAGTCTTCGCTCAGGAAAACATACCAAAGCGCGCCAAACTCACTGTTTCGCAATTGGCTGGCATCAATGTCTGGGAATAATGGCCTCAAAAAGTCCACTGTCTTAGATATATCCTCTTCTGAACTAGGCTTTGTCCACATGCACATATTTGCAGCATTGGCAAGGTCCGTGTGAAGGGCAGTGGCCGTGTCTTCGTTCAGCGTTCCGTCACCGCTAAAGAACTTGGCCTTTATGACAGGATAATTCATCCCCCAATTGATCGAGGAGACGAGGTTCAGTGGGCCGCTCGGGAGAATATGGCGCTTGAAGGGCATAGCGTTTTGCGCGGTGCGAAGCACTTGGGGTATAGCAGTCTCCATATCCAACTCGTCTTCGGGAAAGTCTGCAATTTTCAAAACCTCGTTTCTTCCGGTTTTGAGTTTTCCGAAAAATCGCTTGATGGAGGCTTTCGTAATTTCCCCGGTGATTGCGTTCGTTATGTTGCCATTAAGCCCTTCAAAGTGCTTTGACAAGGCATCAGGGTCCCAAAACTCAGAGTCTACAGAATCGCGGCACGACACGAGGAATGGCTGTCCCTTGGCGCATAGGTGCTGGAATACACGCCTATTTGGAAGCCTATCGCCGTCGAGCACAAGCATTGCCGCCTGTATCGGGTCCTTTCGAACTGAAGCACCTTCGAACGCAGTCTCGATTTCTTGCGAGGTGCACAGCTCCTTCCTTGTCGACAGGCGCACCTGAGGCGGATCCTCAATGTTCCATTCCCGGAGCAAACTTTGCATATTTGCTAGCACTTCTCGGGTCAAATCGACATCCAGGAGTGCCACGGATAGCGCTGGTTTGTGAGCCTTGGCCACGAAACATTCATGCGTATCCTCCTTGCAGTACACGCACGCCGTTTTGCCGCATACCGGACACATCATGTGCGAGGTGAATATCTGCAACGGGCACAAATCGCACAGCAAGGCTTTGTCTGAAAGAGAAAAACAATTTGTACTTTAATCAAAGGCAACGTTTGTCAAACACGAGCAGACCCCAACCATCCCCTAAGTCGCATGTGTATGATTACATGTACGAAATTACTGTCGTCATTTCAAATTGAATTACAAACTCAAGTAATAACTTCATGTCACTATAAACCAATGTCACGAACACATTTGAAAACGGTTTAAATATGCCACCATAGCCCCAGTTAACGAAAGTATACATGGACTGCATAAACCAAATAGTTACTACATCAAAACAAAACAAAATGATGAATGCTGCTGTGCAGGGTAAGGTCACAACAAGTACGTTTGTATGTTTCGCCAAAGGGAGATTACATGCAAAAGCGCAACATGGTAATGGCTCTAATATAAATATTGGTTTATCAATACATAACACAAGTTTTAAAACTGTGCACCACTGCACAGTTCAATGGTAAAAACTAGAGGGGGCTTGACCTTTTTTGGGACACACGGCAGTTTAGACAGTACATTTTAGTTTTGTTTACCTACCCCTGATATGTGAACATAGGACAATAGTGAATTGCAATTGACTCGAGTCATGCACAATCAAAGCGAATGGTTCATGCGGTGAATTAGAATATATATATTTCTAATTCTGCAAATGCAATCAAATGTTATACATGTATTTGGAATATCTAATGCTGGTAATCCGCTTAGCATAATAACCTTTATGTCGAAAGATGTGCGACTAAATTGATTCCTTTCTTTAAACTTTGGATATATTCACTTTGCATTCAGAGGCGATTTTGAAGTAAATTATGTAAGGTTTTACATAGTTTTTTATATGACAAATGATTTTGACCTACCAATTAACTTGGTACCGTTGGAAACATATAATTATGAAGTTTAATTTGATATAATTTGAAATAAAATCCCATAGTGGGAACATGATTTAAAATACGATCAAAAATTTAGTAGACTGTCATTTAACCCAATGTTAAGATATTTAACATTTATAAGATATGAAGTCTTGAAATTAGTTCCATTTCCATGTCGTGAATAATACATGTAGTCTACCTCGTATGTAAAACATGCATTCCACTAAATATATATACATATTCCTAAACAGTGACAAGCAAGAAGATTAAGCGGTATAAATATATTAGCATGAAAGGGTGAAGAGCGAGACAACGAAATGTTATAATGTGCTTGGCAATAGAAATGATATTTACAACACTACCAATGTTCTACGCACAACATATAAATGGATTAAAAGAACGGGTTCCCAATACCTCTCTATTGTTTCAATACTCACACATATAAGAATAATACTCCAAATCTGTAAGTTGAAGGGTAACCTTTTCATTATAAGTAGAATTTAAACACCAATATAAAATTATAGTTTTCCACTAACATGGCCGAGATGTTATATGATACTCATCCTCACCATTTACAATTTATCGTTTGGTTTTATCACGATTTTGATCAAAATAGACCGATATTTCAACCACTGTTTATCATCACCTACAAGATAAAAGTAAAATCGCCAAAAAAACTTTAAAGCCCTACCTTTCACTCGGTTGTGGATAACATCCTTGCTTTTATAGGGGAGATGAGCTTTGGGCCTGTTTGCCTCGATATCGCTGAACTTCTCAAGCATGTAATTGAGGTCGTCGGACAACTGGCTGTGCACCAAAGGAGCAAGGTGCTTGAACATCTCCTTTGATTCTTCCACCGTCAGCGTAACGTTAAGGTCGAAACGTTTCTCCGACTCATAGTTTGCGGGCAGGTTTTCAAACCGAATGAAGTCGACCTGTGTTATTTTGCCGTCTTTGTTGAGGTGGTATCTGTAATTTTAGACATACGCACATCACATTATGCGAGATCATGAGACTCTCGACATCCACATACAAAGCAAAAGAAGAAAGTAAATTTTAACGAGGCTAAGCTGGCATTTGCTAATCCCTTTATAACCGTACGTATCGATAATAAAATGATATCTATCTTTCAAATTTTGCCCATGGACTTTGAATGAAGCTGTACTTATAGACATCAGACCATTTTAAAATTTGACAGCTGTCAAAAGGCATGTGTGTCTTCGATATACCAAATATTTTCTGATACATATTATGAACTTACTTTCGCAGGTTGGCGAAGGAACAGTCTGCAGGTTCACCTTTTGCACAGGCATCGCAGTGGTCCTTCGCTCTGTCCGAGATAGCCAAGCAATTAGTTTGCTGCTCCTGGAACAGCCTCGAGCGTGCACGAGGGTAGGCTATGGTTATGGTTGTAATCTCGGCGGCCGGACTGTAATATAATGATAATAATAATAAACAACTCGAAGGGATATGGTTTTCCTTTTTTCCTTGAATATATTTTCTGTGAAAACCGCTATATTATGGGCTAATTTGACAATTTCCTGTCGGGCGTTTTTGACCGAAGTGGTCAAAAGGCACATCTACGGACCAAGCCCTTTCATTTCAGCCTATAACAAAGTCTCTATGACCTTCCGTTCAAAAGTTCTAGCCCTTACAAGAAAGCAATGACAGACGGACATACACCCCCACGCTATAGGCCCCCAACTTTGAGGTTGGGGCCTAAAAAGTCGATTCAATATAGGATATAGGATTTCAACATCAACATTATTTTCTCGTTTCCAGTTTTTAGGACACGAGTTAGCAAGCCTGCCAAAAAGTGTTCACTGGAATTCTGTCCCTGACATTTGCATTTCTCTTCTATGGACCTGATTCCTCTCCAACCCAAATCTTTATGGATATATACTTATCAAATTTGTTAAGAACGTATTTATTTACTCTTACATCATGCAAATAGGGGATATATCTCGAAATCTTCGTTTTACTTTTAGAGCCACTTAACCGCATTTGTGAAATCTTTAATATTTCTTCAGATTTGATACCAAACCATTAAAAATTGTGCTTACCTTAAAGATTGATGCAGTTGCCTTTTTGCATTATCCTTTTGTTGGGCGGATGATTCGTGAAGAACGTTATATTCCAAGATTACGATCAAAATAAATTCCTTTCAGTAATCCAAAATGTCAGCCACTAAAAACGCGGTCTCACTGCGCATGACCGGCAGACAGGAAAGTGGTGTGAGAAAACGGCGGTGCACTAGAGATCAAAGGGCCTGATACAGAATTCTCTTGAATGAATTTGTTATTCAAATTAAAGATTCATTACAAATGAAACAGCTCAACAGCTTTCCATTGCTATATAGAACATACCCAGGGAAAATCGATTAAAGCCAGAAAAACTTTCTAAGTAAATGGCAAAAATACGGGACCCGGATTAAAAGACAATCTTCTAATTTACGGCATGTAATAGCTGCTAAGAAACCAATGATCGGTGCATATTGAAATAAATGGTACCAAAATAATCAGAAAAGTATTCTACATCACATAAAACAAGAAAAGTAAAAAGTTATTCAAATTTCAAAAAAAAATCAAATACACAAAAAAGGCGATTATCCCAACCCAATATCACTTTCACTAAAGATCCGTTGTTCTCGATGCTACGATGTATTCCCAGTTTCTCACTGTTTATGCATCTAGACTGACGTTTTTGTGCTAAATTCAAATCTGATATTGGTTTTTCTGTACGCTTGGTAGACAATAAATGCGAGTTGTATTCCGCAATCCACATTTCAAACTTTTTCGACGATTCTCAATTTGAAGCTTGAGTTAGCTGCTGTGAAGCCAATAATCGATGCATTTTGAAATACATGGTACCAACGTACTCAGAAAAGTAATCTGCATCTAATTAAACAAGAAAAGTTACAAGTTATACAACTTTAAAAAATAATCAAATACACAAAAAAAATCGCGTCTCCCAAATCAAAATTCACTAAAGATACATTGATATCGATGCTACGGTGTCTTTCCAGTTTCTCACGGTTTATGCATCTAGACTGACTTTTTTGTGCTGAATTCGAATCTGATATTAGTTTTTCTCTACGTTATGTCAATAAAAAATGTCAGTCAGAATCCGAATCCACATTTCAAACCCTTCACAGATCATTTCAAATCCAGGCATAATTTTGCTGCAGTTGAGCCAATATTCGGTGTATATAGGTAATAATAGTAACAAAATACTCTGAAAAGTTACTTTCATTCTATGCAATTCAAGAAAACATAATTTATTAATATAAAGAACTTCATAAATTGACTGATTTAATTTCCAAATGAGCACAAAAAACCGGGAGCCTTGATGTAATTTTTCGGTAATATGTTGGTTGTATTGATTAATCGGTGCTTCTCTCTGATTGGTTCAATTCTCGCCTGCTCAAACTTAGCGTCGATTTTGGATACTTTTGAAAGCTTCAAAGAAGTAAGTTTTTATATCTATTGTTCATATCTTGCTTTATTTTGAATATTTATTGCAATCACAGATAGACTTCCCGTTATAGATCAGTTTAAGCTTGAAATGAAGAACGATTATTTAGGAGTTAATGTAATAAACATCAAAACAACATGGCGGTTTGGGTTGGTTTTCTGAGTAAATTTTTAAATCGTTATATATCTTCAACGCAGCTTACGAACAGATAATTGTTTCTTCAATTTGTTTCTATGTGCATTCCAGCATATGTATTTTGTTCCATTTTAAATCGATGGCCAAACAATTAGGTGATATTCGACGATTTCGTCTCGGCCTCTGCATTCGTGGAGGGAAGCCACACATATATCTAATAATCTTTTATTGGTCGTAGAGACATGAGAAAAGATTTTAAATAAATGGTCTTTACGTAGATGTGCCTTATGACACTTTAGCTCATCCTTGTCTGAATATGCTTTTTTACTTTTATAGAACCATGGATTTCCGCAACACCATGAGTAATCCAATAAGCTTACATTGCGGCTGCAGTAGCGTGGCATTTCAAATACTCCTCGTAAGACACCCATATTCCCGAAATAGCCAGACAACTCTGGAAACTCTGTGTGTTTTTAGACTCTGCCCGGCGCATGTAAATGATAGACCCAACTTTGTCATTGAATCTGTCGCAATGCAATGAATTTCGTGGCAAAAATCACCTTCTCTTGGTCATCCAAAATAGGAAAACCTAGTTATTTAGAGGTTGAACATATCTATATCATGTTATTCATTTTTTATCAGGAGCGAGAACAACAGCCAGAATCAACAATATCAGCGTGACGTCGCATGAATTATTCAAGCCCCAATTGCATTGCCGAAGAGACAGTGAACCAATAAATGAAAAGCAACTCGAGGACGTTCACGCCATCAACGACAGACAGCGAAAGTTAAAGTAGGTATAAAAATACATACGGCACATGAAGTATCCTCTTTTCTCTCTTTTTGGTTGTGTTTATTCCAATATAGATATCTCAAATATATATCTTGATCTCTGAGAGGGTTGTAATTATATACAAAAGACATACTAGGTATTACATTACAAGATTTTATGATAAAGTTAAACGAAATGCCAGGGATTAACAAGTATTTAGTATGTGTTGTCATTATTATTTTATACCAATTAACTTGGCTCGATCGATTCTTTAGTAAAACAAAGCGTTTAAGTAATTTTTTTAGTAACTCGGTGGTCAGATCAGCCTCGTAGTGTAAAGTCATATTCGTATTTGAATGGACATTGTCGGTAAAGTTGGGAGAGTTATTAACAATGAAATACCGACATACGCGAAGGCGTGCTGGATGTCATATAGACCCAGAAATGCTTGGTATACGGAGTGACAGTGCCAAAAAGGTTTCAACAAATATGTGGTATCGTGAAAGGGGGTCACGATACATATATTCTATGCAATTGGCCGATAGTTTGGTGGGATATGTCTGCCCATTTTTTAAGCCCCAACAGATATACCTGGAAAACGCTATTATTTCTCTCGAAGTTAACGTTCTTATCTGCTTTTTCCTTAACTATTCCGAACCATGTTTACCCCATGGTTTCGTTGATCCTCCCGTGATTTTCACAACTCTTCAAATATGAATGTGAGCTCCGAAGGTGGCTGCGGAGCACGGGATCCAGGCTTTATCGTTTTGCCATGCGGATGGCCTTCCTTGTTTGTTTCATAATGTACAAGCACTGCGTCCGAATGGTCATCTCGTTATAAGTGCTTTGCGCTTGCTCGGCAGCTGAGTGCTTCTGAAATGATTTTTTACATTGCCTTCCCAATTCCGATTCAACATGGAATGCATGCAAGTCACGCTGGACTGAAACCGAACAATTAAAAAAAGAAAACAGATTAGATAGAATCCTTAAAATAATATACTTACCAATCAAAACTATCGCGGTCGGGCAAGGATTTCACTTGCACTGTAGCCAAGCCCTCCTTGTTTTTTTTTTCGTAATGTACCAGCATTGCGTCCGAATGGTCATCTCGTTATAATTTACTGAAATGCTCAATATCAATACCGAAAACATAATTAAGGCGTATACAAATAATAAGTTAACTTACGAGTCAATGTGCTGCCGTGTATTGAGGGTTGTTGACGTGGTTCAAGTATAGGAATATTTTGGATGGAAGGTCCGTGAATCAGGCGTTCTGAAATTACTTTTATGTTGCCTTGTCGATTCAGTTTGTTAATCCTCCCGTGTTTCTTACCTTACTATTTCTTCGAATATGAATGTGAACTCGGAAGGTGGCTGCCGAGCAATGGATCCAGGTTTTATTGTGCGTTTGCCGTAGGGAGTTTGATAATACTCCATAAACGGGGTTTCGCCGCTTTCCATGAATCAGGCGTTCTGAAATTACTTTTTTATTGCCTTGCCTATTCTTACCTTCTTACCTCCAGGTTTAATTGTTTTGCCGTGCGGGTGGCCCTTCTTGTTAGTTCGATAATACTCGATAAACGGTGTCTCACCGCTTTCCATGAATCAGGCGTTCTGAAATTACTTTTATATTGCCTTGCCGATTCATGTTCGCATGTTGATCCTCTCGTGAATTTCACAATTCTTCAACACGTATATACTTACCTTATTACTACTTCCTCAAATATAAATGCAAACTCTGAAGGTGGCTGCGAAGCATGGGATCATTTATTGTTTCAATTGTTTCTTCTGGTAGACGTATATTCTTACCTCCGAGTTTCCGTAATCTATAAAGCAAACAAGTGGTTTTCGCTTGCACGGGTTCCATGGCTTTATTCTGAAATGACTTTTATATTGCCTTCCCGATCCAACTTCACCATCAAATGGAGATGACTGGCTCAACAAATTTCTCCAGACAGCAGTTTCAGATGCTCCGATTCTGGCGAATAAACTCTCAAGTTTCTTTTTCATAAGACACAATTTCCGAGTTGCCATAGTCAATGAAGAAAACTTCTTTGGCTGGAAGGTCCATGAATCAGGCGTTCTGAAATGACTTTTATTTTGCCTTGCCGATTCAAAATTTTGATCCTCTCGTGATTATCACAACTCTTCAATCAACACGTATATTCTTGCCTTCTTAATGCTGTCCTGTAGGTATTTGGCTAGGCAATCGGAACCCATTTCTGGAACTCGCATGAACAGAGCGGGGTCAACCTTTCCCATGATTTGAAATTGTTTTTACATAGGCTTTCCGATTCAAGTTCAACATAGAATGTCGCACTAGACTGGCTCAATACCATGTAGTGGACAACCGGGGCTATATTCTTATATTCTTACCTTCTTACTGCTGCCCTGATTCGGATTCAACCTGGAATGTCGCACTAGACTGGCTCAAAACCAGGTAGTGGACCATGTAGTGGACAACCGGGGCTTATGAAATGCCAATGTTAACCGAACAGTTTTAAAAAAATTAAATAAAATCCTTAAAATAATATACTTACCAATCCAGTAGGACAGAATGAAGATCACGCTTCACTGGCTTTACAAAATCAACAAAATCTCAATCATGCACACGCTGTCTCTTCTGAAATGCCTTTTATATTGAGGTTCCGGTTTGACAACTGTCTGTCTGTCTCTCGATTACGAACTATTCGTTGTCAATTAAACAATCAATGTATCATATTCATGATGCCTTTGTCTTTAAACGTGCGCAGCTTTGGATCGGCACCGAATGACAACAGAAGACGGACCATCGCGATATCATCGCTTTCTACAGCATCAAGCAGGGGTCTGGAATGGAATTAATATGTATCAACATTTATTCCTAGAGTAGATCCCAGTCAACATGCTAGCTAACGCCATCTCGATCATGCACACGCTGTCTCTTCTGAAATGCCTTTTATATTGAGGCTCCGGTTTGAAATTTGTCTGTCTGTCTCTCGATTACGAACTATTCGTATTGTTTCTAGCCTTCTAAAAGTCAGGGTGCTGCGCCTACTTGAGTCGTACGTACGCGATCGTTCTTACAGACGCTGCCTCTTCTGGAATGCCTTTAATATTGGCCTCGCGACTGGATAATTGTGTGGATCACCTTTTTGTTGATGACACACTCTTTAAATAATACACTTACCTCAGATTTCGTTTGACAGATTTCAATTTTTCGTCAGTATCTTTTGACATGTTTAAACGCGCATGAACAGAGCGGGATCAACCTTTCCATAGAATTGAAAATGTTTTTACATTGCCTTCACGATTCGGACTCAACATGGAATGCTAGACTGGCTGTCTCTTCTGAAATGGCTTTTATATTGAGGTTCCGATTTGAGGTAAACACAGAATGCAAATCGTGTTTGACAGCTGTCTGTCTGACTCTCGCATTGTGTCTGGTTCTAATTACTTGAGTCTTGAGTCTTCAGTTCCTCTGCTTTCCCTCTTCGACTCATTTTACCCGCATGTTGTGTTTGTGGGTTTGCGACTGGGGGTCAAAGGAGCTGCCTTATTTTCTTACGAAGCTGATTTAAGTGAGGACGAAGGATGCCTGTGTTAAAATATGTTTTTTTTACATTGGCTTCACGATTCGGGTTCAACATGGAATGCTAGAACACTTTAATAAAAAAAGAATAAATAAAATCCTTAAAATAATATACTTACCAATCCGAATGCAGGTCGCGCTTCACTGACTTCACAATCTATGAAATCTCGATCATGCACACGCTGTCTCTGCTGAAATGCTTTTTGTATTGAGGTTCCGATTCAATTTTGATCGCGGTTCTGCTAGCTTCACAATCGATGAAATCTCGATCATGCACACACTGTCTCTTCTGAAATGCCTTTTATATTGAGGTTCCGGTTTGACAGCTATGCGTTAAAGGCACCTTGCAGTTTTTGGGTCTCGACATGCCAAACGCTGTATATTTCAAATGTCCAGAGCGAATTATGACACGATATGCGATAGCCCAATTTTCTTGTTTCATATCGATATTGATAGTTTTAACCTCCTTATCAACCGCTAGGGTTTGCGGTCGAGTCTTAAAAATGAACAGTAATAGTTAAAAAGACAATTGAAACTAGCACGGTATTTACAGTAAAACAGTAATTCAACAGAGCCATATGAGCACTAAATTAACTATATTAAATTATATTAATTAAAAGTTTAACGCCACGAATACATTCACAGGTGCTTGTATATTATCAAAAAATAATATATACGTTACACCTTAACCTATATTTAAAGCACTTATTTCAACTAAATATCACATGGTTCATTCATATTGTATAATGTACTTTTTATATATTTGTATTTCTGTTGTTTAATGTTCTTTTATGTATGCATGTCTTTTTTTCAGGCTTCGACCATGTGATATTTTACACTCAACATACCACTTTCAACATACCACACATTAACTGAGTTCAAGTATAAAATTTCATAGATGTTGTTCCTGCTGCCATATAGAATCCATCCCTATTATGGCTTTTTGTGTGGTTTCTGTTAATAAATACTGTACACCTTTGATACTTCGTGTTCCTTGTGGTGTTATAATTTTCAGTTTCAGAACACAACGCCGCGGGAAACCAGGACAACAATACGCAGAGATGGCGGACTTCGGTGGGAAGACGAGGGTAATACCTTTTATACAAGCTTACCCACATAACAATTAATAAAATTTTTGGGTACATGTGGAACAATTTCGAAGAGAGTTCAATTTCATAGATGATTTATTTATTTTTATTTATATAAATACAATAATTATGAAACACCTGCTAGACAAAGTGACTTTTGAATGGGTTTTAATTCATTTTCCTTTCTAGATACAATAGATAAGCGTGTAGTTTTGTCATGTTATGTTAATAGACACCTCAGCAGGAACCCGTTTGTATTACAATTTTACCTAGATAAGACGATGGAAGAATGAACGGGGAGAAAGGCTCAACCCCAAAAATATACCGCAAAACAATGGGATGCCTTTGAAGCCATGCAATATGAGCAATTTCCGGAGGCTGAATGGTCCGATGAGGAAGAGCGTGGTGACGGATTCCTAGACGACCTCAGGATTTGGGCTGGCGATTGCAATATCCCGCTGTTATCGATGTCGAGGCTACTCAAAATATTGAGCAAACACAATATTGCTGATGTGCCTGTCGATGCCCGTACACTAGTAGGAACGCCCAAATTAGGATTGCATCAATTTGAAACCATATCCGGTGGTCGCTACATTCATTTTGGTGTTGAGGAGGGGTAAAGGAGTGCATGGAAAACATCGAGCGTCAGCCGTCGGGAGAAATATTGCTTGATATCAATATCGATGGTTTACCAATTTCCAATTCGAAAAATATTTTGGTTTGGCCGATCCAGATGTCAGTTGCAACTCTTGGCTTTGATAATAGACCGTTCGTTGCGGGAATGTTCTGCGGTGGAGCAAAGCCTAGCGACCAAGAGTTTTTAAAGAAAACAATCCAAGAACTACAACATTTGCGAGCGTCAGGGTTGAATGGATGGTCAATACTAGAACGTTTTGTGATCTGTGATGCGCCTGCGCGAGCTCTAATAAAGGGAACTGTTCAGTTTAACGGACGGTATGGCTGTGACTTTTGCGAAGTGCGCGGAGAGTTTGATGGGCGTATGATGTTTCTATACAAAGGAACCCTTCGAACTGATGCTTCATTTCGTGCTGAATCCAGCGGGCTGCATCATAAATGCCCAAGCGAGTTCTTAAATTTGCCCATAGACATGGTTCGACAATTTCCGCTTGATGTCATGCATTGCGTTGACCTCGGGATTACTAGAAGAATGTTAAATTATTGGAGAGACGGACCCAGACGGAATCGTTCAACGCAGACCCAGTTGAAACGTCTGAGCGATATGAATGAGGCAGTAGGAAAACACTTTCCATCGGCCTTTAACAGAAAACCAAGACGTTTTGATGAACTCAGGATGTGGAAGGCCACCGAATTTAGGACTTTCCTTCTGTACGTAGGACCAGTTATTCTGAGAGAGGTGGTGGACCCAGCGTTGTACCGCATGTTTGTTAGCCTTAGCGTTGCCATAAGTATTCTGTCAAACCCACGTCTGGTCCGCGAGCCGGTTATGCGGACACTTTGTTAGAGTATTTCGTTGACCAGAGCATTGAGATTTTCGGACAACACTTTTGTACATATAACGTGCACTGCCTGCGACATCTCAAGCAATTTGCGGTGTAAGCAGGATGTCTCGGCGAATGCTCAGCATACAAGTTCGAAAACCACATGACGACCATTAAGCGGGCTGTGCGAGATAGCGGAGACCCTCTAGTCCAAATAGCAAACCGGCTCGCTGAGAAAAAGCAAATATCTTCACTGAAAACAAAACAAGAGAAGAACGTTCCCTATCCGGTGGTGAAAATAGGGATGTATTATGAATTGTGCGAAGGAGATATCGTGTGCGTCGTGTCATCATCACTGCAAGGATTTACGTGCCAAGTATTCAAA
>LQRL01121303.1:27741-45651 GCA_001703475.1 Hydroides elegans
ATATACTCCAGACGAACTAACTCATCCGTGTACACGGTTCACTAAACGTTGGTGAGATAGTTCGTGCGGGATTGAAGGCACTTATGAGTGACGAGCTCATGGTGAAATACAACCGGACTGGGCGGAAATCGACTACTAATCCGGAGGCCAAATATGCAATCCCCTCGTCTTTACGGAGTGCCCTCATTGCCGCAGCGTCGCACTTCCACCCCAATCCCCAGGAGTTAAAGCTGTCGCGGTCGGGCAAGGATTTCACTTGCACTGTAGCCAAGGAGGTAGATACCCAGATGGAAATCTACCTTTCGAACACTCGTGCTCGCATTGCGCGGGCGCAACGCAAAAAGGACCGAGTGGCTGCCACGCTATCCGTCTCTATCGATAGGGCGGTGGAGAGCGTCACCAAACAACCCACGGTGGCCACACCGCCATTGCCTGGCTTGGGTCCAGCGGTGGGTGGCGATGAAATGCTGGACATGACCAGATCATGATGACTGTAGTGATTGAAAAGAACTGTGACAGTAGTTATTATTAATAACTTATTATTAACTAATTAGTATAAATATTTATATTAGTTGTAAAACATTATTAGATTTTTAGTAGCTTATTATTCATTTAATTGATTATTAGTAGTTGCAATTAGTCATGATTCTGAACTGATTACCTGTGGGTATAAATCATGAAACTGTCTAAGAGTATGTGTAGAATTCGAATTTCCATAGCCTATTAATGATGGTTCAAGATTGTTGGTGAAATGTAACTTATTGCTTTAAGGCAAATACATAGTAAAGATGCCTCTTGAGAAGATAACAGTATTTCTAGTCACAGTAGTCAGTGACCGGTTAATTTGCATTTAAATTGTGTTGTAAACTGGAGACGAAGACAGTATTATTGCCTACAGTAGTCGGTGACCAGTAAACTTGCATTTAATTAGTGCTTGAAAATACTGCTAGATTAACTTATTATTTTTTATTATTTTTGATATTTTGGATATGACAACTTAAAGTATTATATTTATGTATTTTTATATATAGATGATAGAAATGGTGAATAAAATTATGAAACTAATATATCTATTTTATTGCAGTTGTTACAAGCTGGCCTATAGCCAACTGCACGTGGCACGTGCCACGTGCCACGTGCAGCTGGCTATAGGCTAGACCTAAGCTAGAATATTCAGAAATACATAAGCTAGACAAACACTAACACATTAGCTAGTGACTAGTTAGTGACTAGCTAGCCACTAACTAGTCACTAACTAATCACTAACTAGTATATGCTTAAACACTAGAATTTCACTAGCACCAGACTAATGCAATTAAGTTCCTAGCTAGCTGCTAACTAGTAGCTAGCTAACGCGTTCTAGCTAGAACAAAACCCATAAAGTGCTTCCATTTCTAGCTAGTGACTAGTGAAAGTTTTAGCTAAGCTCTACTCTGGGGCTAGTGAAAATTAGCTAGTGACTAGTTAGTGACTAGTTAAAATTGTTCACTGGGAAACTTGTACTTTATTTATTTGGAACATAAGAACCAATGATTCAGCGTTTTATAAATCAATTAACAGCTATAATTGATATATCGAATTGTTGCTTTTTTTATTGATGTATCTGGGGACCAACATATTTTTTCAACAAAAAAATCGAGATTCTTGCATATGCGGCCGGATCTCATTTATACTTCCATGTAACATTCCTTGGCTATATATCTCGAAATAAAATAAATGCAATATCGAATAGATTCGTGAAAAATCCCCAAAGGGTGATCCTTTAGTTCTTGTAGCAAGAGGGCATTTTGTGAAAGTTTGAAGATGGATTAGTTATGAAAAAGAACACATTTATAGAGAACCACCTCGTGGGGTACTCTTCCAGTTAAACTGCAACGCGTGAACACTGTTACATGCTATCAATTTTTGCGTCAATCTGTAATGTATCAATGCTTGTTCTTGAAACATGTTAAAAACACATTATCGATTTTAAAACATATACAGAGAAACCTTAGAACCGGACACCTCGATAGACCGGACACCTCGCTAAACCGGACACTTTTTTTCAGTCCCGTTTTATTTATCACTGTTTTATACCATTTAAAAACCTGCTTAATCTGGACACCTCGCTTTTTCGGACATCGGACACCAAATTTGTAACCAATAATTGAAAAATATAGGTTTTTCACCTGTTTAAACCGGACAGTATTTTTTTTTTGAAAATCATCGTCAATCACGAATATAAAAGTTTTAGTGTTATGAATGCTCCTCGTAAGCACACATTGCACTTAATCCCTAATTGTTCTTAAACATCATTCACATTGCATAAGTATCAACATAAACAGCGGATTAATTGAACATTATCTTTGTGTTGAATACTGATTGCACTGTGTTTTGGCAACAAAGGATAGAGGGAGGGGGATCGAAGATCCTGGATTGCATTGTTCTATGGGTCTCAAAGGAAAAAGGGGTCCCTAAGTCAGTGTATCGTTATTCATTGTGTCCTTTTAAGAGGGGTATCGAAAGCATTAGTTTTATAATATTGAATAGGCAGTTTATTGTCACGAAAACACACCCGTTAAATATGTAGCTTCAAACGTTCACAGGGCCCACCCTTCAGGAGCACTGAGTTTGACATGATGTCGAATATCAATGCTCAGGAGATGAGTGATTTTTTATGAACCTTCACAATTCAATTAGCGACATCAGAATACAAAAGCAATGGTTTCAAAAAGAAAAATAGTTGAATTAAGCTTGTCTGATAAGGTTAAATTCATTAAAGCAAGTAATGGTCAATCAGTTCGAAAGATAGATGATTAATTTAAATGTGGTAAAAGCACATCCAATTCTTATCTTCATAAACACTAAAAACACCAGTCATTTACAATAAATTGACAAAAAAGCTATCAACCTGCTTAGACCGGACACCTCGCTAAACCGGACAGTTTTGCTCAGTCCCCCGGATGTCCGGATTAAGCAGGTTTCACTGTAGATATATACTCATCCAAACGAGAAAGTATAAAACGGTCATATCTCTGGTTCTACTAAATGGATTCTCATGACCTAACACAGAAATATAATTCAAAGCATAATCAAGAGCCTTGTAAATCTACAAGCCAATTGAAAAGAAAACAATAACGTAGCGAAATTTAACTTTTATGTGTATGGACAATCCCGTGCTAAAACAAGTCAGACACATTCCACACGGTTAAACATCCTGAATACGTCACGGCATCGACTTAACCGATCGGTTGATGATTCCCTTAGGGAAGGCGTGCCACTCTTCGATAAGAGCCTGTCTGTCTGAGTGCAGCACGGGTTTTGAGGACATGTTGCCCCGATCGTGTGCGACGATCTGGATGGTTCGGGGAGCTTATCGGGTTATTGACCGTAACAACTGACCAGGGTAGCATCTTGATATGGGTATCCATAAGATAGCGTACACAAATATCCTCGACATGAGGATGGATATTTTCACGTATACGCATAACGCAACATGTTCGTGGCAACTTGTGTGTTGAATGGTATCGCGGTATTGGAAGCAACGTTCCTATCGAAAACCACGAGTTTAGATCGCCAGTCATACAATATTGCATCCTAGATCATAACCAAACTGCCCCTTTTTCTATCCACTTACTGAAAACATGATCGTGAAGTTAGTTGATCAGTGCCCCTGTAAACGCCATAAACCCGCCTGTGTGAATTACTTTGCACCACGACTCGTCGGTAAACAATTTTCATGACCTATTGCGTCACATCCCATCACCTTGTCCGAATACACATTATTTTGGCATCGGAGGCGGTCATACACTCGTTTGATAGCCCAAATTTGTGTTCGAAATAGCGGTTGATGATTGTTTGACTGACAATATATGGATTATATGATATGGAGTCCCTAGCGTATCGATGACGGTCAATGTTGTTTCGCGATATTGCTCTCGGAGGCGATGCACGCGAAGTATTTCATGTTGACGCGCGGCTGTTACGCTTGAACGGCTTTTGTTGAGGAACACACCCATGTAGAAAAAATGTTCAAAACCACAAGGTCTATATTGTTCACACCCCGGAAAATAATCAATTAATATTTAAACTGTTGCTTCTTGTTGTGAAACATAAGTAGCTCTCCTGATTCTAAACATTTGCGCACAATTGGTAAACCTATAAAGAAATTATTGAGAAATATACTTTTTACTAATTTGTTGGGTTAGTATATAACAACATAATAACATGGCATCTGTGAAATATTTGGCCATTTACTTAAGAATATGCACCTAAATCCAAGCAAAACTAATATTAACGATACATACGCAAAAGGGCCGATTTAACTATTTAATAAGCCGTCTGACCCTATCATCTTGTAGCTCTGCACATGTATTGTAGGGATAAATGTTATCAAGCAAAAAGGAAGGCATTGCATGTAAACAAATTATGAGTCCACTAAATCATAATTGATATGCCTTTTACCTTTTTGACGAGGGTACTCAACGATTTATTCGGGTAAATGTTTATTCATGCCGCAGCTCTTTCATGCTTGCAACATTTTTAGAACAGAACTTTTATTTTCTAAACGATTATGTACTCATCAAAATCATGTTTGTAAACATATCAACCAATGTAGATCCATCTAAATTCAGTCACTTTAAACGAATCTGTGAGTGAATAATAATTAAACACATTTGATTTCTTGAAATCGTTATTCTGGGTGGAGACATGCGAGGTCAAAAGGGTGTTTCGTTTCGAAAGGTCTTTCCGGTAAACGTTAAAATAAGGCATTATCTGGCAATTTAAATCTTACTGTTACATATACACTATTATATGACAATGTGACATTGTTTGATGGAGAGTTAACTTTAAATTGGTGGGTTACAATTTTTATAAAATGTTTTTAATCATAATGGGCGATAATCGAGATACAATTAACTTTAAGCCATAATCAATTATATACATGCCATACATGTTTAATTTGATTAATAATCCTAAATAAAACCGCATAACTGAAGAAAAACTGTTAAACAGTGTGATTTTATGAAGATATAGACTTCGGCCGAAATTGATCTGTCCAATGAATGATCGTTTGATAAAGATTAAAAGTTATTTTATTTTATATTGAATTATAATCATACAAGCAAATGGGTTGAAAAAACTCTTTTCAATCCCCTTTTAGCAAGCATTCAGTTTGGGAGCTGTCAATTCCTTAATTTCTTATCATCTTACAAAAATTCAAAATCTGGCCGAAAAGAACTCGTTGCCCTCGTGTATATTTGCTTGCAGTAGCTTTTCTGGGTTTCTTTCCTGCAACTTCAGAATAAATATTTTGATGCAAATCAGCGAATAAAGCTTCTTTCAAAGATGTTTGATTATCTTTCGCTCAACAATATATAGAATGAGATACATTTTAAAAATAAATCGTTGAGTGCCCCTCATTTGAGTCGACTTTTGTGTTTGAATGAAAATATTCAATGCACTCAGCTAAATCAAAACGTAAAATATTGGAACAATTCAGATTATGTATATGAACCATTGCAAAAACAAAAATAGTACCATTGTTTGATGACATAATCAATTGTTTAGTATCGCTGACAGATACCCACTCGGCAAGTCGTCCACGGACGTTGAGCGGACGCCCTACTTTGGGCCAGTATAAAATTTTTCCGGACGTACTTATTCGTCGCGGATGTATAAAAGACGTTGCATCAACGTCCCGTCCGATTCGGACGTACAAATTACGTTCTACGGATGCCGGGACGTAAAATGACGTCCTGAAAACTTTCCGATGGGCCAAATGTAGGTCGTCCTCTCAACGTCACGTCCAAATGCGACGTACCATGGACGACCCTTGTCAAGTGGGATAATAATTAATCCATTATTACGCTTAATTGATACAAAAATGTATTATAAAACTCATATATGCGTTTTCAAATGCTTTATGTATATGCCTCTGGTTTTGGGATGTGTTTTATCAAATGTACAAGGAAGACAGTGCCTGGTCCAGATTCATAATTATGAAAATTTATTTTGATACTTTTGATATAAACTGTCAATATGATATATTCAATTGAACCTAAAACTTAAATTGTTTGCATCTGCAACTAAAATGGACAAATGCCTCATTAGTTGGTATTTGTTGCTCTGGTCTAATATTTGGCCCTGATATTTACATCAAACTTTCATAAATAAGGTTCTTTCTATTGTCTATTCTGTTGGTCCATTAGATGGGTTAATCAATGCTCGTGTTGCTCTTAAGTGATTCATGCATATCTGTAAAATCAGACCGGATTTCTTGAGGCATATATCTTTTAAGCAACAGAACAACATGTGATTGGACAATAGAATAATTATTTGAGTTTGTATGTGCATCACTACAATCATTTTGATCGAATAAATATTGGAAACTTTTATGGAATATAAACAAAACCATAGCACAATAAATATATATAGACTATATTGAGGGAGTTATGAGAGACAACAAAAATGGTTACCGAGGTTTCAATGAATCGTATTGATTCCGTACACTTCCGAAATGAACCAGTTGGTAAGATAAGGCTTATATATAGTACGACTAAAATTTTAGAAAATCCTATTAGCATATGTATTACAACATAATAGATCATGCATAGATAGTCATATACAAACCATAACAAAATTATTGTATTATGAATTAGTAGCACACACCATTTCTTTAAAATGTTTTAATAAGCCTGGCCTGATTAATATCTTGATTAAAAACAACACTTAACAATAACCTAGGCAATAACTATGAAAACAACAACTGAAAACCCTGAATTCTATTTTTAATTTAGAGGAAGTATCGCCTAAACCAGAACAGGTAATTGTTATGTTGTCTGAAAACACGATTAAACGTTTTTGTCAACTTCAATCAGTCTGTGAAATATTATATGTACAATTATCATGCAATAACTATCAAACACGGTTCTTAAAATAACCAAGCCTTGATATGGAAGGTCACATAAAGGTGCTCCTTATTCCCAAATTATTTCTGAAATACAAAAAGTAATTTTTGAAGTATTGCCCTCATTAATGAATTGAAATATAATATAAATGACAATTTAAAAATTACCTTATCATTTGAACAGAGACAAGCTGTCTCATCCGTTGGTCCTACATGGAAGGAATTTACAAATGAAACAACATTTCATGGCATACGTTATATTTTCAACTCTTCACTGCGAGTTCAAAGGTAAACATTTAGGTACAAGTGAAAATGAGCATATCTTAAACTGAAACAACACTATTATTTTATGATTGTTATATATTTAAATATGATTTTGAAACTGCAGTTCTAGTTTAAATCGGATCGTTCGAGAAATCAGCCTTTTAATTTATGCAATGAAAAATAAACATCATCGCAAAGTTCATAATTGTATTATTGGAAGAACATTATCTAATATCACTACTTGCTACTACAATATTTAGTATGCTACTAGCTATTTAGTATGCTACTAGTATATTTAATACTTTTCCATATCTCAGTGAAATAAATATATATATATATATCATAACACTCTATTACAAATTTATAATATGCTATAACACTTTATCGAGAATATTATGGATTATGTGGGTGTTTGGTGCAATCGCCTTATTTGTGTGGCAAGTTACAACTAGATCAAGTGATTACTTTAAATATGCAACTACAATGGATCTAAACATAATACCAGCTAGGAAACTTGAGTTTCCGGATGTGACAATATGCAATCTAAATAATTTTAGGTTGGTGATATATTCCTGATATATTCTTTAAATTGATTGTATAGTCTAAAAAGAGGATGATTAAACAATCAAAGCCAGCTTTTCAATTTTGCATTCATAATCCATATAACATGTCGTATTATTCCCTAGGGCGACAGTTATATGGGAACTGCAAATGCATGATTTGATAAATCATATGTACGACACCAATGAGTATACAGTTTATAGTGGTAAGTTTGTAATCTTTCAAAAAAAATATAACAATATATTGCACCATTATATTTTTTTTGTAAATATCCTTTGACTCATAATCAAATATACCGGTTTGAGCATGAGTTATACTTACCTGTTGGTATTATGTGTTCTTTTATTATTTAAACCTATCATAAACTACTTAAGGAAACGACTCTCATATGAATACACATGATTTTGTGAGATCCGCAGCTCACCAAATCGAGGATTTAATTGATCAGTAAGTTTTAATTGTCATATTGATATCAAGATTCTAATTAAGTCAAATAGATTTTGTTATCATATAAGATTAACCACAACAATATCTTTAATACATTTTCGCTATTCTGGTTATATATTAACATACTATTAAATGCAAAATTTGACATTACCTAAGGTAAATAGATATAGAAATTCTAAAACTATACATATCTATATAGATTTGAATATGTGAATATATAAAGAAGAATCAATAACTTGGTATGTTTGCAAGGTGCTATTGGAATGGTAAGATATGTGATCTGAGTCGTCACTTTGTCACAACTTTGACGTCAATGGGAGTGTGTTACACTTTTATGCCTAGCAATAAGGTCGTGAGGTCAGGTAATCCACAATGCATTTACTCATTTCTAGACATCAATAACTGTACTTATAGTCAATTGTACGAATTGGACTACTATATTACTTTTATTTATGTATCCACCTTTTACTATTTTGCAAGGACCTAAACACGGCCTCAAACTTATTCTCAACGTTGAACAGTATGAATACATGCGAGGACCAAACAGTGAATCCGGAATCAAGGTGAATATTATTTAATTACTTTTTAACTTAACTTTCAGTTTTAAAAGACATAACAAGATTATTCATTGTATTTTTCAGTGGAATGATAACTTCACATGAATTGTTCATAGAGTATTCATATTTCCTCTCGTTTAATAGGTATTGCTGCATAGTCGCAATGAGTATCCGTTTGGAGGTAGCAAGGCGTTTTCCGTGATGCCGGGACAACATACGTCAGCTGAAATACGACTTGTTCATGTATATAATGCGTTGATTAATTTGAATATTTCAAAACAATTCGTCAACAAATAAAGTATTTCTTCTTAATTGTGATGGGTTTATCAAAACAACTTTAATTAAAAATGAGTATTGTGAGTTTTAATTATATACATGATTCATATAATTCTTTCCTATTTTGTAGGTGAATTCACTAGGTTTACCTTACGGCAATTGTTTGGATGATTTTACAGCGTCAGATTCATCAAAATGTTTATTGAAGTGCGAGCAAAATAATATGGTTGATGGTTGTGGCTGTGTGGACGTGTACATTGATAACACTTCACGTAGGACTTTCATTCTTAAAAGAACAATTACATTATTTTTGAACGAACAAGTGTATAATATTCTTATATCAATTATTTAATGTGAGGTGGTATATAAACATGATAAATCATTCAAGAAACCTCAGAATATAACATATGATTGACAAGATTATTCGGCATTTGCAAGCCCTTTCAATAATTCATTCATAACTTACAAGTTCATATTGCCAATTCGACTAGGTATTAGCATAGATGGTTATTCTGAAAAAGTGGCAATGCTTGAGATAATATCAAGTATTGTTTTAAATAGTTCACATATAATATATTTATTCATAACTGTTTTTTAAAGATCCAACGTGCGATATTGCTAATCTGTTTGGATGTCTCAGACACTCACCAGCATTTAACGGTATGAATATCTTGATTACTGATTTAATATATTGTTTCTCAAATATCTCAAATGTGTTAGGAATTTATTGAAACAATTTATATACGCGGTACATAATTGATTTTACAAAGTCTACCATAATACCTAATGTTATTAATTTTGAATACGACTTATACAATTCACCTAGATAATTCAAATGAGTGTTCCTGTGACGTTCCCTGCAAACGAAAAAGCTATGACGTTTCATTATCATATGCACAACTATCTAAATATAACATTGAACGTTTAATTGTGAGCAACAATACAAAAAAGCAACTTGTGAGTGATAGACTTGAAGCAGCACTAGAGGCTTCAATACGAGTCGATCCAGGTAAACATTAATAGTTTATTATTAACAAATCCTACATCTAAGTTTAACTTGTTCTATGAAGATGGACTCAAATCAACATATATATATATTTTTTTTCCTGACAATATTCATGTAATATAAATACTTTTAATATGTGGAAATATATCATATTAATGCAGCTTTATTGTAACGTTTTGTAACGAAATATGCAATTCCTTACTTTTATCTACGTTTGATTATACTGAATGCAAGTATCACTCTTGTAGCTCCTTAATTGTAAATCATAGTGAAGTATTAACGCGTTATAAATGCCCAAATATGCTATTTATATTTTGAATAAGCTAATTCTTTAATGTTTTATCTTAATCTCAAATCAGGTAGGTATATTCTGATATTAACAATTTCAAAATTTAACTTTCTCGAAAGATGCCATTGACGTTCAAAATAGTCAGAAATACAAAAACTACTTTGATGACCTGTTATTTTATCTGAGCAATTTGATGGATATCTTGACTTCTGATTCAGAGGTAATTATGCATTAGTTTGACAAATTAAAGTTTTATAAAATAATGTATATAGATTAAAATCTTACTTGTTAAGCCTACCAAGACATGTATGATAATATCAATGCGTAATTTAAGTTTTGCGTAGGCAAGGCTAACACATATACGCTACTCCAAGATTATCTAGATGAATTATTATTTACAGGTTGAAAACCATTTTCCAATTCCATTGACAACTGGAAGCGACTCACTGTCTTGGGATATGAAAAAAGTAAGTGTGGCTTTTGCTCGAGTTGATGACATTGCTAGCAAAGCACAATATCTATTTGAGAGGTTTTATCAACTGTACGAAACTACTTACGCATTATTGCTAGCCAAGTTTAATTGCATTGTTTGTAACACGACATCAATAATATTCAATTTTGACGGGTATTTCAAGCAAGAATTGGAGAGATGTGACGCTATTTTAAACATTGCCGTGAACAAAATATCAACAATCGACTATTGGGATGAATTGGCATTTATGATAGGCTGTCAAGATGAACTAGAGCAATGTGCAAATTTGACTTTACCAAAACAAAACGACTCATTAAAAGAGGCTGTTCATTTCAATGCAAACGAGGAAAAACACATAAAGGCATTTGTGGATTATGATTGGTTTTCCGGCCTTTTGACAATTATTTTAGATATTATAGAGATGCAAACTGAAGTAGATACTAGCTTAAGATTGCAAGAACACAACACACCTTCATTATGTATTCCTATGGCGTTGGATGTGCATAGAAAAATCAAAGATACGCAGGAAATATTGAATGAATTTAAATACTTTCTAAACTTATCGCTATCTTTAGAGATTGATGTTCTACTGCAGCTAACAAAACGTTTCAACTCGCAGCTTCTTCGTTTTAGTTCCTGGCAGCTTTTGTGGCACGAATGCCATACTATTGAACGCAAAAATGGTGATGTGCTCTATTGTTCGCACTGTAAGATGAGATCAAATCTTATTCTCCAATTGGATTCAGCATTAAACAGTCAACAAATGATTGAATATTCATATCGAAGCATTACAAATAGTCTTGGCGTAGCTCTTTTGGCATTAAATGATTCGAAACCGTCTTTGAGTACCGCCATATTGAGATTTAAAGAAAATAATGCTACCAAATTACAGTTAGGTCAAGCGTTAATGAAGAACTTTGACAAAAGTCGGAGAATAAGGTCCGAAGTATCAAATATAATAGCTGGGACATATGAAATGAAATGGCATGCAAAACAGTTACACGGTCATTTGAATTTAGTTTATCGGAATGAAATGAGCAATAGATACCCAGTCAATTTAGTTCTGTTCTCGGTTTATTTGCACAACCTCAGAAACAACAATCAATATAACATAAGGACACAGTTGAATGAATTTTTTGATAATCTCGATACCCAATGGATGTATGACAACGTTAGCAGCAGTCATATTGTTACTGACATATTGGCATTGGTTTTCAATAAACATGAGGATATGATTGAAAATATAACGTTTACGCTGGAGCAGATTTTTAACGACTTTGTTGATTATGAGGAACAATATATGAATGAAATAGCCGAATACACTCATGCTGGAAGACCTGATCGACAATTTTTTCTGTGAGTATAAGATATTAATATATGCAATTGTATTTGTTTGATATTGCTTATGAGAACATTAAATCTATAACATAAATTTACATCTTTATCATATTATAAAGAGATAATTAAGCAATACGGACATTGATACTTTTAGACAAAATAAAATAAATTATAAGCTGTTGCAAGACACAATCACAATATGATATGCTTATAGAGATAACTATCTGCAAATGGATCTATATTACCGAGAGCTCAACTATGAACAAATGGAGCAGCAGCCATTATTTAGTTATCCGAGCTTACTCAGTGAGGTATGGTATAACAATTATCGATTTCGTTCGAAGTTTTATAACAATTGATATCAAGTTTCAGAAATAAATGTCATCATATTACTTTCAAAACCCCAGACAAGATATATTCAGTTATGATTAACGTATATGTTAATAGCCAATAAGAGTGTCTTGATTCAACTGTTTTAGAAATCGACGAGTAACAATCATATATAAGGTCAATTTACATACATTATTTAGACAACATTAAATGTTAATAGTGTTTTAGATTCGTTATACTATGTATATGAACTGTCCTTATTTCAGATTGGTGGATTCCTTGGTTTGCTCTTAGGGGCCAGTGTATTAACTATGTGCGAGGTTTTTGACTATATTTGCATGCGTTTGTTTGATCTCTATCAAAGGAAAAGAAATAAAGACAAATAATGCCTAGAAAAAAAGAAAAGAAAAAAAATAATGAAAGTAAATAATACCTAATCAATGTTGACTATTCAAATAAATAAATGAATAATAGCAAAATAAATACTGGTGAAAGCATTAGATATTGGATAATCTCGCACTACGTGATAGAAGTGGGTAGATCACAATGGCTGCTAAATCTAATAGCAAATATACAAGCAGTGACTCAGTAACTTGGTTAAAAATACGACCTAACTATCATAACTATGATATTTTAGACATGAAGGGGTGTATCTTGAATTCGCGGATATCTATCATTCGCTGACACGTGTTACTTGAGAATTACTTGAGACCGTGATCGTGTTTTGACTTGATTGTGATAGAAAACTGGTTTTTCAATGTATTCCTATATGTTAGATGTTTCTAAATATGAATATTTCTCAAGTAACATGTGTCAGCGAATTCAAGATACACCCCTCTACATATTTAAAATCTATATATATGCTTTGCACAAAAAATCAATCGAACGTTTAGCTGATATGAAATTTTGCTAACAACATTTTCAAGTATCGTCAATTTTTTTCGCGAAGTGACGAATAGGCTTTTTCCCCATTTTGAGATATAGGCAAAAGAAGATTTTACCATTTTCGAACGAAATTATCATATACCTTATCGTTTACCTTATTAAGTTACCCAAATAATAAATGCATATACATTATCAAACACCTTATTATGTACCTAAATTAATACATGCATTGAAAAGCCAAAATTTTCATTTTATTGCTGCAATGACGTCATCAAACTTATTCGTCACTTCGCCAAAAAATATAAAATGCCAGCAATATCTCAAAAACTAAAATAGATAGGGCATTGAAACTTACGCATTGAAAAGACATCATTAAACAATGTTCGAATTTGGTGTTAACTCAAAATCGTTAAAAAAGCCTATTCGTCACTTATATACGACCTTATTATGTACCTAAATTAATACATGCATTGAAAAGCCAAAAATTTCATTTTATTACTGCAATGACGTCATCAAACTTATTCGTCACTTCGCCAAAAAATGGACGATATAGTATCTGTAACATCAACAGCGTATATGAATATATACATTTCAAAGAGTTATCATAATTAAAAATCAAACAAATTTATTTTTAAAAAGAATATAATATATACAGTTGTAACATTATTTAAGCAATAAACAAACATAAAGTGAGACGTGAAAAATGTATCAAGTCAACTTAGACAAAATGTATATGCAAAATATCGTAATCTCGCAAGTTGTTAAAATAGTGATAAATGGGACACATCGGACATTATGTCTACGTCTTGAAGTCATAGTTTTGGCCAAAATGAAACTTTGATTTTCGTTTTCTGATATACTAAGGTTGCAAAAAAGGTCCAAAGTTGAAAAAAAAGTAAATTTTATTTGGAAAAAAATCGGATTCATACTTGTATTTTAAATGGAATATAAATTTACATGTGTTTTGATATCCGTAATCCGTGAAAGATTGCTCAAAATGAATCCCGGTCAAACCTCCCCGGTTAAAAAGTCCTGAAAAAAAATAATAATTCAGGCAACAAAGGATATAAACTTCCCGATCATAGTATAGTGTCCCCGGATATAGTCTCTGGACAAAAAAGTGCTTCAAAATGGAATTCCGGTCAAAACATCCCCGGTAAAAAAGTCCGTGGACAAATAGACACTATTTCAGGCAACAAAGGATATAAGGTTCCCTATCATAGTGTCCCCGAACAAAAAGTATTCCTTTCTGTTCTGGGATGCATTCTTGGTGCTTTATGGCCACGTTATGTCATATGTTGCCTAAATTGGTGTCTTTTCGTCGGGGGACTTTATGTGCGGAGACTTTTTGATCAATTTGTAACATGACGGAATTTAGTAAACGATAACATGAATGCGCTGTTTGTTGCAATGCAATATTTGTAAACGGTTTATACTACTTACAGGAGGCGTTACAGCATACGCAGTGAGTCATAAACATACATTTTTGTCAAACATGTTCAATGCTTAGAAACCGAACGTTTGACTTCATTTTCAACCTTAGAATTAGAGTTTAAAGAGAAGAGTTTATAGAGAAATTTATGTAGCATATGCATAGAGCTATAAAGCACAATACAAATATAGTTATCATTTTTTATAAATCATATATCATGTTTATCATGTGATGATTATTTATATAAATGTAACTCTATAACGTGTAAGCATAGTGATAAGGATTACATTGTATATTTAGTTGTTATCATAGCAATAACACGAAAATATTTGGCCAGTTATCGCCCTTTAATCTATCCTGCGTCGTCTGTATATTAACAGTAGAATCGACATGTCGACCTACAAGTATGTTGCACATTGCAACATACGATTCATATGTGTGGTAAAATGGATCAATAAACATAAGAGGTAATTGTAAAACTTATGAAAAGGGACATTTGTATCATTGGACCAGTATATATCTTTTTTTACAACAAGGATATTCAATTTAATCAACGAAAAGGTATCTATAATCATCTTTCATATTCACTGAAATACTTTAATTTTATTGTAATAATATGTAATAGTTTAGGTATAAATTAGTATTCCCGTAGAGCTGTCAGTTTCATAAGCACGTTGCTGTATTTATCGTTGTATGCATGCATGAAAGTTGTATGTTATATGATGAATGTATGAAAGTTGTATGTTATATGATTGTATTAAAACAATATATACCATTGAACTACAGTTATAATAATTCATAACTACAAACGTGCATATACATTTACATTTAGATGTCGGTGTTTTCCGCACTTATACATTTATTGTTCATTTATTGCCAGGAGCAATGATAAGGCAATCTTATTGATTTTTGCTATGCTATGTAGATGGTAATGTAGATTTATATTGATTTATAGATAACAAAGCAAAGAACTGTTTGACGAGAATCACGGATGTAAACAGGTAATATCAAAGAATTTAATATAATCTTACAGAAATTTATCCACTGGATGGATGACTGAGTTGTTCATCATTTATTGTTCTCGAATTAAATCTCGCTTTATCCTGCTACATAAATAATTTGTATCAATAGTTATATTGCACATGCACAATAAATTTATAGTGACGTTTCTATTAAACTAAACGATTTTTTTCGCATGCTTAAAAAAACAGAATTGATCTGCAAATTCAAAATCAAAATTTCAAAATCTACATATTCTACAAAATTATTATTTATTAACAATAAATAATCAATTAATCATCCTTTTTTTTGGTTCATTGAAATCCAAGATGGCGACCGCCTCGGACCCGGAAGAGCTTCGCGTTTCATGTCCGGTGTGCTTGGAGCCCTACCAACGCCCTCAATCGTTGCGATGTGGCCACCTGCTATGTACACTTTGCGCCACGCAAATGTTCGCACAAAGCCACAATGACGTCATCAAGTGTGTGATTTGCCGCGAAACCTCGACGGAACGAGATTTAAGGCGGGATTTCACGATGGAAGGAAATGTGGAGACGTTTTTGGAGAGAAAGAGGAGAGAGGAAAACAACAGGGGAAGTGGGATACATCAGCAAAGTGATGCGTTCGAAAGTGAGCAAAGACAGGAAAGTCAAACAGCGACAAAGGAACACGTGACGTGTGCTATAAAATCGATTATCGCTCGCTATAGCACGTGTAGCGATGACAACGATAGACAAATAGCTCAGATTCAAAATACTAAATCAATAGTAAATTCAAAGACGGAACAAATGAAAGAGCGTATTAACGCATTTTCGGAACGTATTCTTAACAAGTGTCACGCCTTGTGTGATCGATTAGACCAAGAAGCTAAAGGGGAACTGACCAAACTGGAGCAAAATGAAAAAGCACTGAAAACAATAAACCAGGAAATCGCATTGCAAATTGACTTTTTGGGTGATATGGTGTCCCAAAATGATTCGGAAACACTATTAAAGTCCGGTCTTGTTCCTGATCTCGATACGAGTCTGCAACAAAACAACGAACGCTATGATCACATCAAACAGCAAGATCGGCCTATAGCTTCGTTTGATGTGACACTTATCAAGGCGGAAAAGTTGGAAAAATATGCCAGTGCAGTTGATATCAAAATAAATCGAACCTATGACGCTGATGATAATGAACATTCGATTCGTCTATCTCAATCACGCAGCAATCGAAATTCCGAAATCGAGGATAATGCCTTAAATCTAGCACTCGAAATGCAAGACATAAATATAAATACCGATGATCGATCATCAAATTCATCAACACCCGATCCATCCCACACCGACCCACCTGCGGGACCATTTTATTCGGCATCACCCGAAAACCCCAATCATGTTTTTCCTCCCGGGTCACCGCATTTTCCACCTCCTCCCTCTCCCGGGGTGCATCATTTCCCGCCACATCACCCTCCCGGTAGAGCAGATCATGCTCCACCACATCCGCATTTAGGTCATGCACCACCGCCACCGCCTCCAGGGTCACCTTATTGTGGTCGCCCGGGACCCCCACATTTGCACCCTCCCGGGGGTCCACGGCACCACAGACCACCGGGACCACCTCGGGGACATCATCACAGAGGTCGGAGAGGAAGGGGATTATATTTTTGACAAGCAACTTTTCGGACTTGACAGCTGCTATAATGAACAGTGCTTAAAAAGTGTGTTCTTTAGATATGCCCTTATTATCATAAAATATTTTGTATTTTTGATAGATATGTTTCTCATCCTAAAATCGAGAAATGAGTGACAGTATATAATCAAACTGGTAAAACACTCCGGTGTTGTTTAATCAAATGTGTTCCCCTTCTAGTTCATGATAGCTGGATGAGTGCTTTCATGGATTTATCCACGGTAGTGGTACCCTTTTCTGACATGCATATCGTGAGAAGGTGTTTCATATGATTTACTGTTTCAAGCGACTTCATGCCCAGATAGAAAAACCTGGATCATAGCTATGGTGCCCATAATTTATAAAGTTATATCCAGAATCGTATATATGCTAAGAAACACAGTATTAATAGCATATATTACAAACATATATTCTATATGAGAACGTTTATTATGATGCCCCCATGGAATATGTGTTAAAGAAAATACGATCCGGCCTATGAATGACCATAT
>LQRL01121329.1:0-10416 GCA_001703475.1 Hydroides elegans
CATTTACACCATATGTTTATGCTACATAGCTTTTATTTTTGCTCATGCATTTATGCATATAAAATTAATGAAGGTATGGTCGGTATAAAATAATTCCCCGATTATAGAAAAAACATAATATGTTGTTTTTTTTTCAAATATATCCTATTTATTAGATTATCGCAAAGAATTTGCTGTATAAGCATTATATTGTTGGCACTCATAGGTTTGTAGCCAAAACCTCAAAGCACTTACCCTTACAACTATTTTCTGTGCATATTCGTTTGGAACAAAAGTAAAGAAGAAGTGTGAACGATGAATCAAGACCCTCTAATTTTCGGTAGTCAGATACACTGTCAATTAGTGTTGGAGATTGATCTGAACCTGTAAGTTTATAGTTATAATTATTTTCTTTTGTGCAGCCATATATCTTGTTTTGAATAACATTCTGTTTCAATTGAATATCAAAGAAATAAATGAATTCACTATTTTGAATGAATTAAATGTATAATACATTTCATATTTGCGCATCATTATCGTTTTAATTTGAAACATAAGGCAAGTTTTATTTAAAACTGGATCATTACCCATATCTATGTATAATCACATAAAAATAATGGGTGTATATTATTCAACACATATTAAACAACCATATATCCTATGTGTTCAAGTTGATATGTACTATTTGCACATATCTATTAGCTCCTTTGACCAAAACACATTCTTTATTACTTTCTTAGTATGAACATAAATTGTTCCATATGATTTCATTACCTAGTTGAAGGAGGTGATCAGTACATCCATGTACACTGTCCTTTGTTTCTTTGCAGATAAAGTTAAACACCTCTCGAGTTATACGAAGACCACACTTATTTTTGCTGTTGCCCCAGCCTTTGTTGCAGTTTTCCTGTGTCAGTCCAAATATTTTTGAATCGAAATGAGAAATAGGAGAACCGGGAATTGTCTTTGATCTTGAAGACTGGTATTTAATGAGTGTTCCATTCGAAAGGTCTAATGTATGCTCTGAAACAAAGAAATACAAGATTGTACGATGCACTATTGCATAGTGTAATAAATATTACATTTAAATAAGTTTGTAAAATTAGTTTTGGTTTGATACTGTGTTACATCTATTAGCAATATAGAATAGTTTGCTAATACAGATTAACAACTAATAGCAAATATTATTGTTTGCCACACTTTCAAAGGGCCATTACAACATCTGAATATAATATAGAGGTTCATTTCAACTCTAAAGCTTATATTATAAAACAATGGAAAAACACTATGACATACACACCTAACTTTGATTTACAACTATCGCCTAAAACCGAGCAACTTAAAGCTTCAATTCCATACGAGCTCCAAAGTATAGATACATCATCAATTTGCCTTCTTGAGGTTGACACAAACGCCAGTGCAAAATTATGTAGGGGGTTAGTTGTATTTTTCCACTGTGGAAATGCAATCACTCTAGACGCGGCTGAGCCATCAAACATTAGCATGTTCCATTGCATTTTTGAAGTCGAGTTAAACAAGCAATTGGCAAGTGAAAGTACAACGCCGTTTGATATAATAGCTCCATGGCAATGAACAGTTGTATTACGCTTTTCAAGAATATAAAACATGCCAAATTTATATATCATCAAGCAACAAAATAGATATAACTAGCAATAATGATAATTGATCATAATGGTCAAATAATTATTTGGTGTTTATATATTTTTACTTTATTTGCCTTATCAACCCTTTGGTAATAAAAACATAATATATGAATTAAAATACCTGTTTAGTTATATCGACTTTCTGAATAGCAGCAATTGTCGATTGAGGATAAATATATATCATACAGTAGAAGAAAAACAGTTTGTACAGACGAATCTTGTAGTCCATTTGTAGCCACATATTTCTAAAAAAAATAAGATACACATTGCAACAAAACAAACGCGCCAGAACATATCTGGGGTGCAGTGTAATATACCAAGTTAAGAATCAGCTGAGTTTGTGTGACTGCGGTCCCTTATTTAGTCTGAGATTATAATGCTGAATCTGTGAACTGTCGAAACTCTAGATTACAAAACCAATACATCCCCCTTACAATGTAAACCAGTGTGACTACATCGCACAACACATTATGCTAAAATTCAAGTGAACCAGGGTTACCTGACAAAAAGCAATAGAGTCTGTCGTGCGCAATTCCACGGTTCAGTAGACTCTATACAATAGAGAGCTTTTTTGAGCGTTTTTATTTGAGACACTTTTATAAGGGAATTTATTTAAAACCTGGTTAGTCTATTGAATGCATTTTAATGTCTAAGAGTAAAAGCTTTGTCGAAAAGGGCAGGACATATTGGGAGCGTTTTTCTCCAACAATTTTCATGTCATTTCAATATTGTAAGAAAAGTAAAGGGTATATCTAATAAAACGACCAAACAGACTTGCTACACGGGAAGCGTTTTTTCCGTAATGTAAGTGTTTTTTTATTCACTTACTTGCATTGTTGCTGAATGAGGGATTGTTCACATGGGAAGCGGCAATCGTTTTAAGCTCGGAAATGGAGCGGCAAGGTGTTCACATGGGAAGCAACAGCTGGCGATTCTTAGACTTTTAACTCTTAATTTTCATCAAATGATCTCCACAAACGCGAGAGGCGGTGCGGAATTGCCCCTTGCGTATTTGCACCGTCAGTTGCGGCAAAAATGAAAAACTCAACATGTCTTAGAAAATTATTTGTTTAAAAGTAAAACATTTGTCGTTTTGAGCTTGTCGCTTCCCGTGTGAACACATTTCCTAAAGCGATTCTAAAAAAATGATTAAGTCCTGTAAAGAACAAATAATAAAGTAAATTGCCACCTGTAGCGTTTTATCGCTTCCCGTGTGAACAAGCCCTGAAGCATAGAAACTGATAAAAATACCATAGAAGGGGAAATCAGTTTTTGAGTCATGATCAGTTTTGGGGTCATTCACTATTTTTTATAGGAAAAAACATGTAATATACCTTTTTAACGTAACAAATGAAATCATGAACATACTTAAGTGTCAATTATTTTTGTGCTTGTAAAAAATGTTTATAAATGCTGTTTCTGTGACAAGTAGTAAGTGACCCAAAAACTGGTTGGGGGTGACTCAATAACTGATTAGCACGTCTATCTAAGAACGTTTTTAATAGCCGTCGATTTTAGCTTTAAAAAAAAATAGGACTGTCCTTAACAGTTTAATCACTAACATAAAATTAATAATTTGAACCTATTGGAAGCGTTTTTATTCCAAATAATCGAAAAACGCTGTTTACTCAGACACCCCTTCTAAAAGTGAATGAATAAAAAACAAAAATGATTTAATTGAATTTTTAAAAAGCTTTAGAAAAAAAAGCTTCTGAAGTGACCTGTTTCTGCTACTTTTTTAACTTTTACACAATCACAAAAGACCGACTATCTGTGCTTTTGGAAATGTCGTCGATTTTGGATTTCTTACCGTGGTAAAAAAAACAACGACTTCTAAATTCTAAGTGTTTCGGAAAATAACGATAGGGTACATCGCTTCTGAGAAAACGAAATGTGACCTATACAATAGGAACTCGCATGCATAAGATGTTTTATCATATACAGAGTGAAACACTAGAGTCTACTGACGCGTGACTCTGCATACCACAGACTCTATTGTCCTGTGTGGGGTAACCCTGGTTCAATACTCTAGCGTAAAAAGACAACGCAATATGACTTATACCTTATGAACTCACTTACTTTGGAAGGAAGGCTAATCATATGTAGAGTGCGACAATAAACACTATTGACCCCTGGTATTGCACCCCACAGACTCTATTGTCTTGAGTCGGGTAACCCTGGTCCACTGTTGTAGCATTTTAATCAATAGACTCGTGTAAGGGTGAAATAGTCACATTGGTTTACATTGCAAGGCGAGAAATCTATTGGTTTTGTAAACAAGAGTCTGGACATTTCACAGTCTCAGCACTACAATCTAAGACTGCACAAGGGACCACATTCACACAAAGTCCGCTGATTCTTAACCTAGTATCTCAAAATGCACCCCGGATATGTTCTGGAGCGTTTCTTTTGTTGCAATGTGTATATGTGTGTGCTTGATTCTGGTTTGAAGCGAAACTCCTTTTTTATTTAACTAACTAATTTAGACAAAAGATACTTTTTGCCGATTCCGATGTTGATAAACTACTTTTGTATCAACATTTTGTTCATATTCATATTGACAATACATATCTTTATACATACTCAATATACGTACATTTGTTTATATAAATAGTCAGTGTATCAAATAACTCACTTTATTACCTGATACGCTTGAACAGTTTATCCCAAAATATTCATTATGGCTAACTTTTAAATGTAAGAAAAAAATGTTTCCTTGTGATGTTTAAAATGTATTATTTTGACTAATTTTTACAAATGCCAAACAAACGTTTAGCTAATTCAGTTGAGCTGTGTATAACTCGTGTGTTGACAGTGCAAATATTAAAGACATATTTAGGTCACATGTTAACTTACTGTATATACGAATGAAATAAAATGCTTCCTAGTTCTAAACAGCCCCGTGTAAAATGAGCTGAAATCAGACAGATCAATGAATGCATTTGTTTGTCCTGCCTGCATGTGTGCGGCAAGCATAGATAAACATTCGTCTATAATTTCAATATTGGTTTACTGCATGCCGAAGTGAGATATAGAGTGAGAAAATATATTTCGCTATATTATATACCAAATTGATATATGAATAAGCTAAAGGCATCATTTTATACAAATAAAACAAAAACGAATAAGCAACCGATTTCTTTAGACATGACATACATATTATTTATTTTGAAGTTAAAATTAACGAAAAATGAAAATAAAGATTGTTGCTTCAAAGCGTTAACGCCATGAACTATTGATTATTAAGGGCTCAATATCACATATATCACAGGCTTTTTAAAATTAAATCAAATTAAATTAAAATGGTTTATGTCAATGATAAAGCGATCGAACAAAGTATGGGATGTTCATTATATACATAAAGATATTAAGTTATTTGAATTAGTATGACATTTATTTATATCGTAATAAGCATAATGTATGATGATATGATGACAATATCTCATGCGGGTGAATAATTTCAGTCAATTCTCGAAGCTGGAGAGAAACGATATTTCTGCTTTGCGAAGATAATTGAGAGATTTAACTTGTTACGAATTGTAGCATCGTTTTTATTCCTAGACAATTGCATTTGAGTGACAAATTCATAATCATAAGAAAATATATTTAATCCCCGAAAGTTTCAAAAATGATTTTGTTTTGACCCATTAGTATAATCAAACGATTAGAAAATTATCTAGAATACAGTGTATATTCGTTTCTTGAATATAATGTCCGTTTTTGTATTTTCAATCTTACTGTATGCTTATTACAATTTAAAAAAAAAGCATAAAAAGGGCAAATGGGACGATTGTTCTGATAATACGTCGACCCGGATATCACCCTTCTCTAGGAAAAAAAATCGAAATTATCATATATATTGACATTAGTGAAGAGCTAAAATGAGATGACTGTTGTAATGTAATAAATCATGTTATGCTAAGAAAAGGAGGAAATTTCCGTTTATATACTATAGCTATATGACGGCTGACACTGCTTATAACCTATAGTTCTTTATGGAAAAATTAAACTACATTAAAAATACAAAACTACCAATTTCAACTGTAATTCCAACAATGCGAGTTGTACAATTCACGACCATAACAACGATTGTGCTATTTTATTTTATATTTATTTGGATTTTTTCCATATTTATTATTATCTACAAACGAAAACGGGCCACGTTTTCTAAATGGCTTCGATTCAAATATTGTTCAATAAATGAAGACAATACATAACGAATGCAGTCTAAATGAGTCGGATTTAAGTTTCCTTCAAGGGATTGTAAATTTCATTTTTACAACAGACACCTAGTGTCTGTTGTTATAGAATCATGATTGCCGAAATCGGGGAAAAAGCTTAGTTTCACAGCTATAAGCAAAAAAAAACTTGAAAGATTACGTTTTGGTTTGGTCTCTCATATAATGCAATTTATCGATTCCTTCCGATGTTTAGTTTTCTCTTATGAAAACAATCAAGAGCACATATTGTGACCATTTACAGATATATCTGTGGGTGCCAAGCTTTACTGCAACAGTTTATCACATATGCATGTATATGCATGCGCTTGGGTGAGTCATGAAAAAATAGCTGACCACATCATGCAGTGAAATCATCTTGCATTTTGCCATACACCGATTATTTAATTCTGTTAGGCTTATTGCGATATTATTAGACGTGGATTATTTCAATTTGGAATACATTTACAGATATTCTTACAATATCAGCATGATATGTGGCTTTTTGGTTTAAAAAGAATATTACAAATCCTAGGGTAAATATTAAATAATATTCAAATACTTTAGTTTAACCATTTCTTACATTGAATATGTATTAATTCAAAGTAGATTCATCCATGCAGGCTAAATACATCAATGAAAATTTAAAACAAATTATATGTTAGATTCAAGTTTTTTTCTATAATTTGATTAGTGAATCGGGTTTTCACAACTAAATCTTTCACAAAGTCTGTTGTTGTAAACGCTGATCAGCTTGTTTAAGATACATCCTGTTTGTCTATGACTATTTTTGATTAATTTTTTTTATGAATTTATAGTTCAAAATATTCAAAATGTTGGCTTACCAAGCACTTGATAACCAAAATGTAAATAGTATCCAAGTAAAAAGTATAAATAACATTTATTTATTAATTTAATGTTTGATGAGGCAATTCATCCTTTTTTAATGTATATAACACAATAAACTCTCTAGACATCCTTTTACTTAAAGGTTGTCTTTGTTATATGAACATTATTAGATAATATGATCTATTATTAGTTAATTTCCTTAAAATGTTGCGTTGCCTTTTAGTTTGACTTTTGCCTATAATGAAATGAACCCTTGACATTTTCCTAGAAAAACATCATGTGATTTTCGTAGAAACGAAACTAGGTAAATTAAATGTCTATTAAATTATGATGCAACTTAAAATATGTGGAATGGATTTAACAGCCAAAACTGCTAGCACCCAGTGACCTAATGTGCTAATATTACAGACACTTTTTGTAATGAACACAAGGGAAAACCACAATCATGTTACAAACATTTTTTTGCAATTGCATATTGGTTACTCTAAAAGATGGCATTATATTCCTTGCAATATATGATCAAACTGAATTAATATTTATCTTCATATTTGTAAACATTCAGAAGACAAAACACAATGAAGAGAACGAATTTACTTTAGTCAACAAATGCAAAACACTCATAAGTATATAAAAACCTCCTTTTATATATATTGAAGCAATGTCCCATTATATAATAAAATAATGTCATGTATAATTGAATATAATTAGTTTTGAAGCAAAATACTAAATGCACGAACGAATATACAAAACGATTATCAAACTTCAAACGGGACTACAAATGCAGTTTTAGACAAAAATCACAGGTGACGAATATCATCTGAGATCATCAACCATGAATGCCTTTTAGTTTTATTTCCTGAGGCATAATATGAAATACAGCATGCGGCCAGCAGTAATCTGAAAAAAATTTATAGATATATTTGTAAACCATCTATGAAAATATATAGAAACATGAAAGGATTTTAAAAAATAATGTTGTTGATTTAATTGGTGATGTAATATCATATTCAAAAGTAGTTACAGTTTAGGATACTAACCATCTTCGTGTGTAGCAAACACAACAAATTATCACAATTACTATAATGAACACGACGACGATTCCAATCACTATCCACACCCAATACTGCAGCCCGAGCAGCTCTACAAAATAATGTATATTGATTCAACCGATAAAAAGGATGTTCTCAATCATTTGTAATTTGATAAAAAAAATTTAATTTAAGATTGTGTTGCATTTTCAGTAATAAGGTATCAATAGTTTGCCTAAATATATAATTAAGTGACTCATGTCGTATAATGTAAATGGTAATTATTTCTTTGATACTAAATGTATTTGTATCTATATATTGTTCACTGGAATGCATATATGTACATAATTTTTCTAGTACATCGCGATGTTTGATTATTGATCTGAATGTATGAATAATATAAATGAATGATAAATATTCGGGCCATATTACATAAGTAAATGCCACTAGCTACATTTATTGGCCAACAAATTTAAGCATCCCTTCATTTGACTACAAAGTAAACTAAGTTTTTCTGGTTCATGTTCATGTTTATTCATGATCCTTACTTCCATTATCATTATCTTTATCTTCTTCACTTTCATTTTCTTCGCTTTCTACTTCCGCTCTTTCAAATCCCTGTAATTCGGTATCACAACAGCGCTGGGCTTCTTCTTCCAAATCAGCATAGACATTTTCAATAATCTCAAACATTGTGTCCTGAGACAATGTCATTTCTGTACAAAGAATGTAATGAAAAAACGCTTATTTCTTCATATGAATTTCTTAGGATAAAGGATAAAGTTTGGGGCCGTTAAATCCTGTGTAGCACCGGGTCGGGTTTTAAGCTAACGATGCTTTTGAAGTAATAAAATAAGTGAATAAGTGATACATTTCAGCAAAATCAAACATTTTATTCCAGCAGATTAGAGAAATATTCTTAATGCAAAAAATGTTTTAAAAAGATAAACTTACCTGGAAGGTCTCGTCTCCTCCTATTTTGACTCATCGCACTTGCACACAGATCATTTTCAGGCGCACCATATGCATACAATAATGCGAGGGTTGTATAGCGAACCGTGTTTCCAACACCATTTGATATTATCTCAACTGGATAACCTTTACCAACGACCAATTGATCCGTTGTCAGAAATTCGAGATAACTATCACTACAATAAAACATAAAATTATATCAATATGTCATGAGAAAAAGAATATTTGGAAGTTGAAATATCATATAATACCATGATATTATTTTATTTCATAAAAAAATAAATAATAGTTTTTTTTAATGAAATAATATAATAAATACTTGTTTTTACCTCTGGGCTTCACTTGCTCCTGAACAACAGGTATCAACATGGCTGTTACAGTATGTATTTACCGCTCCAACAATAATATCATCTAGGTTTGTCCAGAGAGTCTCCCACTGTTGAACGAAAAAATATAATATGTACAACGCTATAATTTCCATAAGAAACATAAAATCATACTGAAAACAGAGGATATTTATTGGTAAAAAAATTCAGAATTGATTTACCTTAGACACTTAATGTATATGTTAATCTTCAAAGCTAATGCCGATGTCACGGTAGTAGTGAAATGCAATTTAATGCCTATTTCATATACCCCTGACATATATGTGATATGATCAAGGAATTGACTTACATTTGATATTCTAGTTGAAACATATAAAATTACACCAACTCGTGCTTCATCTTTGCTATCTATATTATATCAACAAAATACAAAATTAATATTTTTTGATTTTTTATTGTCATCGCAATGTATTGAATATATAGATAAAATATACGTAATTTGTAAATCTTAAGTTTGCTAGAAGTTCACTTAAATTGTGAATTATGAAAAGTTTATATATCATTGCTATCAATAGTTAACTTCAACTGTTTAGTTATATGTATTTTCTAATGCAAACATATGAAAAATACATACTCTCGCATGTTTCGCCTTGCCAGTCATCAAAACAGTCACATATACACTTATTCTCTTCAACGATTATTTCTCCATTTACACATCCTATCTCTGAACAATCCAGTGTTGTGGTTGGTGACGCTGTGGTTGAAGAAGTTGATAGTAAAGAGGTAGAATATTCAGTTGAAGTTATAGAAATAGAAGTTGATATTGATGGTGTTGAAGTTGATATTGATGGTGTTGAATTTGATATTGATGGTGTTGAAATTGATATTGATGGTGTAGAAGTTGATATATATGGAGTTGAAGTTGATCTACTTGTTGAAGCTGTATATATACATCACCATGTAAATTTGATAGTTGATTTTATAGAATTTATAATATATATTAAGCTGTATGCTTGAAATATGTAGTTTTGTTGTTAAAGTTGATAAAATTAAATTAAAATTTTATATTTATGTATATTTTTTGTGAAGTTGATATACCTGTTGAGGTTGTGGAAGAGGTCGTAGTAGAAGATGTAGTAGTCGGATCATTGCAATCGTCTGTGGATGAGTCGGCTGGTTCTAAATATAGATATGCATACATACATATCTGTAAAACATCCATAACATAAAGTGCATGCTTAGTCATTGAGGCGCTCTCGATTCATAAGATTTTAACAACTAATATATAATAGCAATTAAATATATACTCTGCTCACCACAAAGACCACACATCAGTGGACATTCATCGAGCACATATTGGTACTGCGGAATACACCAAGAC
>LQRL01121348.1:0-10209 GCA_001703475.1 Hydroides elegans
TGATTTTGGGGACTTAGCGTGATTATTGATGGTAGTTTGTACGGACGAGTGCTCACTTATCCCTCGATGGATTTTATTTTCCTTTGGCACATGGAACAAATACATATTGGAGCTGTGCTTAGGCGTATTATTTTTGAAAAATCTCAAAAATTGTAATTTTGGCGATTTTTTGAAAAATGGTGATTTTTGGGACTTGGCACATTAAGAAAAATTACTCGTATATCGTGATGTTTTGAGGACAAGGAATATGTAAGGAAAACGTTGTGAGAAAGACGTTGTTAGAAAGACGTTGTTAGAAAGACGTTGTTAGAAAGACGTTGTTAGAAAGACGTTGTGACAAAGACGTAAGAAAGACGTTGGATGGATTTTTGTCGATGTTCTTTATTGATTTCCTCTTTTTTTTCGGTTTTCAACTGTTGTTGAAGTAGCGGAGGACTTAATCAGCTTCACTGATCTACTTGTTAACAGTTGAATTTAAATTAGCATTTCCGGGCTGAATGACTTGTGCAAGATTCTTAAAGTTGTGTGACTACAAACTCCTGCAGAGTTTTATAAACAGTTGATTTAAATCAGCATTTCCGGGATGTTTGACATGTTTTGGCTTCTTAATTTTGTATGACTATAACCTAAAATTATGGTGATTTGTACACGCCAGTTTGGTTTGAAGGACACAAGCTTAAGCTTTTGCATTTTATACACTTATAAACCAAGGTCTGAATTCATGCCTCGTCAAGATTTCATCCCGACCGGGTAAACTTTGTGGGTGATAATATTAGATAATAAATGTATGAGAAAGCGGTGCTAAATGATAGTAGAAGCTGTTGATTCGTTTCGCATCATAGCAAAGGCACAAAGTTTTAAATTATATTATCGAGTGGGGGGGGGGCGGTTGTTGGGTTTCGGGCGTTTGCGTTCCAGGTTATCTGGCTATCTGGTGAGTACTTAAGGAAAGATATTAATATAGTTATTTTTATGTTCATATAAGAGGAAGGGCTCAGGGTTTGTCGGTTTAACTCGCCAAATAATTCTTGCTGTGGTAACGGTTATGATGTTTATTGTCCATGGCAATTAAAATATTACAAAGTTAATTTGCTGGTAGCGTTTTAGAAACGTGAATGAAAATATGGTCGAATTGTAATGCGTTAAGCCTTTGCAAGTTGTGGCACACTGTCCTTGGACAGTCTTGTTTAAGGTGTGTGTTCGTTTCAGTGTCATATTAAGAGTTAAGCATTTAATAAAAACATGGTTCAACCATTGTTGTCATGTAAGGCTGTTGTATATTGGACCTGGATTCGACCCATGTATTCAAACAACCGTTGTCATTTCAGGCGCGTGTATCCAGTGCGTACGCTGTCGATCTCGGCCGAGCGTCTCCTTTCTGATTTAAAACCGGTCGCGTATATATATTTGGTATGACTTCATATTAAAAATAAATGATTTTCCCATTGTTGTCATTTCAATATAACCATCGTTGTCATTTCAGGCGCCAGTATCCATGGCATGCGCTGGTATTGCTTTCTTTGTGCTTGACAACCGGTCGCGAATGCACATTTGGGATCTCCTAATTTAGGCCAATATCATTAAACCATAGTTGTCATTTCAAATTAACCATTGTTATCATTTCAGGCGCGTGTATCCAATGCGTACGCTGGTGTTGATCCAGACCAAGTGTTTGCTTTGTGCCTGACAACCGGTCACGTGTGCACATCTGGGATCTCGTTCATAAACGAAGCTGTACCTAGGAAACACGAATAAATAAAGATAATATATTTCACCATCGTTGTTTGTGGTGCGTGTTTACAATGTTTTGATTTAACCATCGTTGTCATTTCAGGCGCGTGTATCCAGTGCGTACGCTGGTGTCGATCACGGCCGAGCGTCTTTTTCGTTCTTGACAACCGGTCACGTATGCATATCTGGGATCTATTCATGAGCGAGGCTGTGCCAATGAAACACGAACAGATAGCGGAGGAAAGGTATTGATATTGTTACCTTTGTATTCTAAAAAAAGGCTAGACATCTGAGTTCATAGACTATGAATATGACAATTGATCTATGACGAGTAAGATATTGGGAAGGCATCAAGTTTACTGGACATATATTTCAAAACATTGCATTCTTCCTGCTTTTATTTTTAAAAAATCATACTGAAATATATCAACTCTTAGAAGGCATACATTTAGTGAAACGATGAATATTTTGAATTTTCTCTAATTTCATTATGCTTAGACTCATTTGATTATGTTTATTCTTCCAGAGTGGTCAGTTTTGAAGTATCCAATGATCATAGTGCAACAGGGCAGGGTATGCCGGGCAGAAAACCGCAAATGGTAAGTTTTCATTTTGATAATACCTAGTACCACATATATGTCTTTGGTTCAATATTAAACTTTGTGTGTTCCTACTGCTGCTGAATTTGTTATCTTATTTATTTCTTAACAAAAGCAGCAAATCACGAAGGATAACAATGTAATTATGTATTTAATATACGATCGATTGTTAAGTTTATCGAGGAGTTTTAAGCATACAATTAACTTTATTTGACTGTTTTAGTCAAGTTGGATTATCATATTTTGCTTAGCAATAATGACTTAAAGACATGCTTAAATTTAAGCTTAGCTAAAATATATCTAATTCTAAAACAGGCGGTGTGCTTAGAAAGCGGAACGACCGAGGTTCATACAGTGAGTCTTGAGTTTTCAGCTTTGATGCCCGAAGAAATTCAACATTTTTCTAAACTAAATCTCTAATTTTAATAAATTAAATTTATTTTATTTAATTTATAATTATCCACTTGTTTCCTCATAGGTGGTGTGCTTAGAAAGCGTAACGACCGAAGTACACACTGTGAGTCGTGAGTTTTCAGCTCTGATGCCCGAAGAGATTCAACAGTTTTCTCAACTCATCCTCTCATTTTAATATTTGAATTTATTTGTTTCAATTAATATTAAATGATGTTATTCCCTCGTAGGTTGTGTGCTAAGAAAGCGGAACCACCGAAGTACACACTGTGAGTCGCGAGTTTTCAGCCTCATACCGGAAGAAATTCAATATTTTTCTCAATTCATCCTCTTATTTTGATAAATTTGATTGATTTATTTTAATTGATATTAAATGATTTTATTCCCTCATAGGTGGTATGCTTAGAAAGCGGAACAACTGAGGTCCACACTGTGAGTCGCGAGTTTTCAGCTCTGATGCCGGAAGAAATTCAACAGTTTTCTCAACTCATCCTCTCCTTCACTTAGTCATACGAACTTTGAATACTAGGCTCATTAATTTTATAATTTGTTGTTTGTTGATTGGGCTATATTTTTCATATTGTGTCCCCTTTCATATATTGTTCACTGGGTCAGGCTAAAAGAGTAAAGCGTAACGTGACATAAAATGTTCTATATATTTAAAAAATGACAAATTTGTCTTAAGCACTATTGATAATAAGATAAGCATATTCTTCTTCAAAAATTGTTGCTCAGTCGAGAATGTTATGAAACGGGAACTGATACACAAAATAGCCTGTCAATTATTTTCTTGATTTGCAATATAAATATTGGCACATTTATGTGTAATACTGTTATAAGTGCCTAAACAGAAGTGTATTGTAACTAAGTGAGTGCTTTGTTATGCTTTGTTACAAATTGTTTCATATATTCAGTAATTTAATGCGTTGTAACTGACTGAAAGAAAATATGTGCTGATACGTTGATATTCGTAAAATATAAATTGTCGATTATTCATAAATTATTTTACAAATGCAATTAAACTTATATTACTTAAAATATACCGTTGTCCCTTATTTGGTTTTCTTAATTATGAACCTTTTTATCTAACATATATTTTTATTCATTTTGGATATATTATAATGTATATTTGATTCCGTCCAGCGTATAGCTTATAAATTGACTAACTTTGTATTGTGTTGCATAAATGGCAGATCTCACAGTTATTAATATGAATTTATATTGGTTGTTATTGTCTTGTACAATTTGACTATTCCGTCCAAAAAAATGTATGGTATTTAGCCTGGCATCTGTCACTTAAGAAATTTTATATGTAACCACATGACTATAAACGGGAAATCCAATTTTCATGGTGATATTAATCCTGAATTTATTGATCTTGTATATTTGATAGTCTAACCGATTTCTTATTTAATATGTTTAATTTATTTGTGTGAATTAATGTTAACATCAATTATCCGTCCAATATTGAGAGGCAACGCTTTCATATATTTGCATTTTATTAGTTAGAATGTATATGTATCAATAAGAGCAGTCAATAAAAAATGTGATAATAAACGTGATCTGAAAGTGTATTTTTGATCTATGCTGCTTTTGAATAATGTATCAGCTGTTCGGAATATGTCATGTGGGTGAACTCGTTTTTATTTAATAATTAAATAGTTAACTTAAATTCTTTTCATCCTTAGTAAAAGTTATCATTTTACAGTTCGATATGTCAAATGATGTAGATTTGAAAATATTCAATAGTGTTAATATTGTAATATCTGGCATCTGTTCCATGGCAAAGCTTATTTGTTAAACAAGATATGCAAAATTTACCTAGTTTTCCAACACTTAACAACAACAAAATAACCCATACCTGATCTTTTACATTCGTGCAGCTTGTCGCTGTTTCTCCTAATTGTTCCCTTGCAGTTTGCAGCAATAGTAAATGAATATTGTTCTGTCCAATGAAGGTGTTTAAATATCGTATTAAATCGAGAGGTATGATTCTGTTAAGTTCACTCTTTATTGCTTGTTTTGTGACTTTCAAATGGAATAAAGATATCAACTATAGTACTGTTTGGTTTTCTTTTGACATCTAGCCCCTGGATCTAGCCCTCTACATTAAGAGTGTCCCTTGTTTCAACAGTTTATTTTCGTTACTGTAGACTTTTCTGATACAATTATCATGGTATAAACACTTGAATTAGATAAGGATAAATGTTTATTTCATATGTATATTTTATTAAACGACACAATCCGACGAGGTACCAAACAACAGTCCCACCGGAAATATCACTCATATCTTTAAAAGAGTGATCGACACAAGTCACCTAATAATCAACCAGTCCGCTTAACCTTATTTGCTCAAAACTGATGACATAAGTTCCTAGTATTACTAACATTGTTTAAGACCAAAACGCTCCTGCGAATCTCAACCCTTATCCTTCACATAGTTTGTATTCAATAAGATCGCCCACGCCAGCAAAGACGACAATAGGAACAGTCTATTGTATTATTTATATAGGATCTTCTAGATCACGTTAGGTATTTTGTTTGCTTATTCGCCGATGTTTTTTTTTTTTTTTGGTCATCTACATGTATTATTCAATAGATCTATCTTAAGAAGTGTCTTTATTAAGAGACATAAAAAAATGTATATGGTTGATATCTTATTGCAGCTTTAATTGTGCATTCAAAATCGAAAAACGATTAGCAATATATTTACGATGTGTTGCTTAACAATTATAATACAATAAACTTAAAAAATAAACTTAAAATTATGCTAGAACTTATAGAAACAAATGTATTTTCGTTTATGTATAATAATTTTACCAATTCGGTTAACACTATTCCATATCATTTATTCTAACATTTAAATCATCATTTCTATTTGTATCTTTGAGTTTACTGGATTGTCTTAGCACTTTGGTCTCCACCTGCTATTTAGGACGTTAATTGCCACTTGCTTCATGTATGACGTAACAATTATTTTGCGCAAAGTAAAATAACGTCGATTGTTGTTACCATGCAAATTCGATTCGATTTCTTTAAAATACGATTTTATCATTTTAAATGCATTTTTCTCTGTTTTTGTTTCGTTGTTGGTTGTTTGATTGCTATAACTAATGTTCTGAAACATGTTAGATACCCGAATGACAGCTATTAAACTTTCGAAGTGGAGCTTATATTTTATCGCCCATTTTATAGAATTAAAAAGTGTATCAAAATTATATTTACGCACACTACTTAAAGATTACTTTATGACTTGAGAAATTGGCTAAAACAACGCATTTGTGAAAAAAATGATAAAATGATACTTTTCATATCTCCACATCTTGAATATATTTTATTAAAACATATACGTGAAATTAAATGCAAAACACTACATAATCACCATGTGGTAATTGCCCACGCTCAATAGGAAGTAGATTTTAGCAGTAATAGGATTGGCACCCGAAAACATGTTAATTTTATAAAGGAACGGGTGAACGCGCAGCGTTCACCGGTGCCGATAAACGTATGCGAATAGATATAAACTATCCCAACTTAGGGCATATGCCTAACAAATGATGCCAACAAACTTAGTGTCAATATAGGGTAGAGAAATGCGATATGCGACAAACAAATTCAACAACGTCAGTTAAATCATACAAACGGCTCAACAAGCTCAATGGGAAATCCTTGCAGCAACATACAAGCAAATAACGCATTATTATCCTAAGATATATGTAGTAGTAATCTTGTAAATATACCATATTTAGATAATATAATTCTATCTAATCTATAATACATATGCAATGTAAATAAGATCACCAATCATCTAGGAATAGTACCAAAAGTTGTGTTTTTTTAAATACAGAATGCCATCAATCCTGACGATTATATTCCGTGTTCATAGGGGTAGGTGCGGATAAAATCTTGGTTACAAAAACAAAACAAAACACACGTGCAGTGTAGACTAAATACAAGGCTTTTATCTAGCATTTGAGATCGGGTATGGAGGCTTCAGTAATCAAGGATTTGAAGCCTTCAAGGGTTGGTGATGATTTTATTTCATATGGGAGGGAGTTCCAATGGGCTATTGTTCTGGGAAAGAAGGAATATTTTAGGTAGTTGTTGGTGGTTGTTGGGCGCTGGAAATTAATATTTCCTTGATAGTTCAACAACTATCAAGGCCATGAAGTGTAAAACTCACAAAATCTTGAAAATATGTAGATCTGGGTGGCTGAACTAATCATTACCGAGCTTAACAATAGTATGAATATGATCATAACCTTATAACTTAACATGTACCAGTATGTTTTAGTGGACTTGTTTATGTTGTTATGTTTGGCTATCGTTATTTTCTATCATACATACCCATAGAAGATGATCAAGTATGAAGGATTTCCGTTCATATCAAATAAGAATTCAGGGCCTAAATGAAATGATAATTAAAATTTTCCGAATATAACCGAATCAAATATAACGGATCAAGTATATATAATATATCTTTTCTCAAAACTCCCATACGAATCATTGATTAAATCGGTGAAATAATATTTCACCGATTTAATCAATGATATCAAAGATATATTCAGGAAAAGTGAATAATCACTGCTATTCTTAATCTTCACATCAAATTCGATAAAAAGGAATGAAGAAATATAAAATTATGGTAACTTTAGAAGTATACGGACTAGGGAAGTTGTTGTCGGAAGGCAATGAGATGACACAGGCTGTATATTATAGTAATGATAAAACTTTATTACTCTTCAAACATGCCGTGTTTTACATTTGCTCTCTCAAGTTTTCAAACCGGAAGCTGCGCGAATGACAAAATCAGACAAATATTTGAAATAATGATCTCCCTATCTTGTGTCAATGTAACGGCTCTTGGAAAATAAATATATCTGGCTGATGATTATCGCTCATTTTAACCCAATAACATGCTAGTTTTCTGCTAAAAGGGGATCTTTGCGATTCATATACAAACAATTATATGTGATTCGTTTTTTAATCGCATAAACATTCAATATTTAGACGTATGATGAATTTCGAAGAGATGTCAATATCATTTTTTTCGCGGGAAAAAAATTGAGTTGAGTGGCCCTTCCGTAAGTGGAAAACAGTCTTGATAAATACTTTTTATTTTATGTCTAAATTGTGACCCAAATATTAGATATATCATGCAATGAATCATACAAACATCACTGCTGATATTAAAAATTTTAAACATTGTACATAAATTGGTTTCTGACAAAAATATGAGCGTTAATTTGAGAACTATTGAAGGTCAAGGACTTTTTATAAGCTTATCCGGAAGTTAGCTTCAGATAGGGTTTGAGACGGAAATTAGATATATCTGGTGCAATGTAACGCATATCGAAAAATTGAGAGTCTCTCAGAGAGGATATCTCGGGCAATGTAAAACACCCATGGACGGCTTGGCTTCTTGTTTACAATGGAAGTACCAAGTTATCGTCAAAGCATTCATGCACATAACCCACAGTAACATTAAGCGATATCGATAATATTTTTGCGCAGTTTTTGTTTTTTAAATCTCTTCAAACACAGGCGAAGGCATTAGTACTAGTCATGTGATCTTCAATCATGTGATCACATAAAGTCATGTGACCGTCGTTTCGGGCGTCAAGTTGCTACGAAGATGTTGGGGACACTTTTAACTTTATTATGTGTTTTCTGTGCATGTCATGCATATATAATTGACGATTCTAACGGTGTAGAGCGTACCTTTGATGGGATTGGTGGACTGAGTGGAGGAGGGGTAAGTGAAAATGAAAATAGCGAAAACTCCAGGGGCCCGTAGCTTTACGATTTACGTACGAGCGCTTATGTCTGCGGCTAGGTTACTTGTATGCGTAGTCAAAGTAGCTGCGCTTCAGAGTAACAAGTAATTAAGTTGAAATATAGAAATCTAGAGTATAAATATATATTCTTGCTGTTACAAATATTACTTTCCGTTTAATTATTAATATTCAAACTGCTAATGACATTTAAATGACATTTAAATATTCAAACTTCTAATGAGACATTTAAAACTTATGAGCCCCCTCCCCGAGTTCCAACCACAAATGCTGGTTGTCCCTAGTCTAGATGTTTCCGTCATTCTGTGTGTAATCGATTTTCACACATACTAGAACTTATGGATAGGAGGGCATTGAAGACTTGAATATTGAATACTTGATTATACTATAAAAGTAAAGCTTTCGCTGTCAACCGGAGGTGGTAAAATGGCCGACTTTATCGGCCATCTTAACCAGTTGTGATTACATAACAGACGCCCAACAACACAGCTCCTCCTTTTATGCGCTATGTATTCATGTGTAATTTTGCCAAAATATGTCGTTTTTTAACTTGGGATAACTAAGACGTTTTTAAAGATACAAGAATTATAAAATAACCATTGGTTAGCTCAGTCCTTCTAGTTTCTCATAATATAAGTTTCATAAAATAATTATATGTTAAAGCCGCTTAAATATTGATTCAAACTAACCCACCCTCCTCTTGTCAAAACTTATCCCGCTGTGTTTAGAGCCAGAACAGTGGGAAAGATGCCGCTCCTTTGATATGCCTTTAATCTCACTAAGACGCGCGCTATGGTCATCGAAATGCTCGCGGGATATTTCAATCAAGTTGCGTCACCTAGCTGGGGATGTGCATGTTGGGATGCATTTTATACTTAGCGATGACATAATCAGGACGTGAGCCTGCCGCTCTGACCAAATAGTTGTACTGAAAGTGGTGGAGGTAAAATAAGAAGCACCCTAACACTTCTCTCTCATAAATGCATTCACGCCAGGAAGCCTAGATTTCTATATGGGTTCCTAACATCGAAAAAGAAATTTAACGTTTTTCAAATGGTGGATCGTGAGCTGTCCTGTAAAGGCCCTATACCTAAAACGCTCGAGTACCCTTCTGGTCAAATACAAATTTGGGCCATTGTTGATTTTCATATAAATGAGTAAGAACGGTTAATATACTTTGAACGAAGGCGGGATCCAAGAGAACCGTTTATATGATACAAATCAAGTTATTGATGTGTAAATCAGATATATTTCGGTTAACCGGAAGTGGTGATAATTGGGCGTACATATTCATTTTGTTTTGTATTCACCCAAACCACATTGTTATTTGTTTGAAAGAAATGTATCGATATGTAGAAATGCCCTTTGAAAGTTTCTCAAATCTGGAAAACAGAAAATTAAAGTCTGATTATAATTAGGTTTAATAATAATCAAAAGATCATATCCCTCTGAATTAAGGTGCGGTTGGTACATATTTGCCCCTCACAATTTTTGTTCACTTGGGTTTTCTTAATTTTAAAGTTTCAAAAATTGGTGAATAAATAAAATGATATGACCTTTTGTGAAAAAAATGCATATAACGGCCGCCGTAGGTGGTCGTTAGGGGCGAAAGCGAATTAAACGGCGATGAGTAATCTACGGATGTTTATTGACGTATACGACGGGTAACAGTA
>LQRL01121351.1:10946-23107 GCA_001703475.1 Hydroides elegans
ATGATCTAGCTTGATTACGATGCTAGAGACCATTACGGGTAGAAAAAACTATATTTATCATACCTTAGTGCATAAAAAAGAGGGTACATTCCTGTCCGTAACTTTTATATTCTTGTCCGTAACATTTATTTCAAATTTTCAAAAATGAATATGCTTAAGATTTTTAAATATTTTTATTTATTCTAGGTTAATCCCTGCATATAAAAAGCAATATAAGCTATACCCGATGAAAAAATGTTGCAGGAAAATAGTTAAATCCACCCTCAAAGGGCACAAAACTGAATTCTGCTTATTTTTTCCAGATTAAAACGAAAAGTATGCTAAAAAGGCTTGTTCGGTAACCTAATATGATGATCCTATCTAAAAAAGGTAAAATCAACAGATAATTCAAAAATTATTTTTTTGAGTTTTGAAAAGCCAAGTGGTCGATCCTTATTGACATTGGCCCATAAGACAAGTGCCGAGCGAGGTGAGTTTCCTAACTGGCCTGTCTGTTTGGCCTAGAATAAGCAAGTAGCTATTTACGTCACCCGAACACGGTATCGCCTTCATAAATTCGAAGCTAGACGTCGTGATATGTCTGTAGATCTACGCCTGTGATAAGTCGGAGTCCACCAAAAGCAAAGTACCCGATTTGTTTAGAAGCGTCACCGTTAGGGCAGCATCGCTGTTATTCATACACGAAGCGATACGCGATCTAAATTTTACTAGTTTTTTTTTTCATATATTCTAGTTCTACATTCTAATTAGATCATATCATTTGCAACCTATAAGTAAACGACAAGGTATAATGAACAAAGACTGTACTTTGTCGGAGCATCCAAGACCTATATTCGGTTCGAGGTACCCACATTTACCCTCACCGGTAGTCATCGCCTACGACATGAGTTATTAATAACTTCTGCTGGAGACCTGACCAGTCTAGTCTTGCTTAATCAATTTAGTTATCAGATACTGAGCATTCGGTATGTGCACAAGTCTTAATTATAACAAACTCATAGAAAACTGCAATCATAAAACTGCTATCATATTTTATATATATACGCCGCCATTTTAAGTTCAACATCAATGCCTATATTAAGCGCTTTTAAACCAAATATAGACCACAGAATGTAACAATAGAAACCACTTATGCGTTGATTTACGGCACTAATTGAATTTAATAGCGAGGGTTGTAACATTGTCTTGCAACTAATCAAATCAACCAACTTACATCACGCAGTCGCCGAGCTATTTTTAAGTTCCCATTCCCACTGTCAAGTCTAGGGCTGCTGATATCCTTTCCCTAATCATACAATGCATTTGTATCTCGCAAAGAATCCAAAAGGTTTTATTTGTTAACTTATCATCCGCCATCGTCCATAAAGAAGCACGTCGCATTCAAAGTAAGGCGATGAAATGATACAAACAAAAAGTGCTTGTTAAAACGTGTCTTGCACGTCATAGTTACCAACGTCTCCATTATTATGTTTATCTTTAATGTGGAATAAACCTATTCCATCTATTCTCACAGCATTAAAGCAAAACTGCCGCTAGTAACCCCGTCTTATGCCGCTAATCATCATGTAATGTACTCATGTTTCCTTAAGTCACTTTGTTGAAAAGAATTGAGCGAGCTGCGCAATCGGGCTACAAGCACAGGCGATGGTGAGTATATGACATGAGCATCTCCGAGCAACTCAGAGGCGATCGATGAGCCGTGCTTTACTCATTTATGACGTCATCGACCTCCTTCCGCAATTTTCTTTGAAGTGGCGATCTTATGATTCTATATAATGACATTTTAGACTAACTGATGTCTTACATCAGATATATTTCAGAGTTCTGATAACCAAGTGTCTATGGTACACTAAACATTATACTGTTCTAAATAGCATACTATCATCGACTTATGCAATATTTAACAAGATCTTTTATACTACTTCCCACTTTGCCACCCATATACACAGAACCCATTCATCTCTGCGCAATACTGCAAGAAAACAGTCAGCCGCAATGGTAAGGCACACACGGTAGCTGTGGTAAGACTCTTGTTTCAATGCGGCGGCTTGAGCTCTCATACAAAAACGCAACACAAAAGCCTTGGAGCAATGTCGGCAAATGAGCTCAAACTACATCTCATAGAAAACGGAGGCCGGAGCTCCCTCCTGCGCTTAATGCAATTTCCGCCGCCTTGGTTGCGGCTCTTGTTGCCTACAGAAGCCAATAGAAACACAAAATAGACGTATTCATTGCAGTCCGTATTCATATATATTCCCGTATGGATCCTCTCGTGCAATGGAGGTTATACAGTTGTTATTATCACTTTTTCAATGCCAATGAAATAATAAAAATAATTTAATTTATTTCTTATTGTAGTATTGGTTCCCAAGTGGTTTTACATTATAGTTGATTAGCTTCTATTGTATCCAGGCATTGCTTAAAGAGGACTGGGAAACTCCTGTGACAATTGATGTTTAAAGCGGTTTAATTGGTATACTTTTGCGTGATAACAAATAACTCAGTGTCTTTTGTTTTTCATTTTAATGAATCCCTAATCAGTTGTCCTATTAGATGAATCATTTTTATGAAAGTACATTTACAACAGCTAATATCAAACTATGTTGATTTGATTTCGATAACATTTCTAATATTTTATGAATGCCACAGCCGCGCCAGTAGCCTAGATATTGCTGGCGCGGCGCACTCACATACTTAATGGATGCTCTTCATCTTGTTAAAGGCCGCCGCCGTGGCCAGGGTTCCGTATTCTGCGAGCAGGAAACAAAGCGTCTGCGTCTCCATTTTAAGACCTCATTTTGCATTGAAATACTTGCATTCATCAAGTGAGCACAATCGGGCGAATGGGGAAGGTTGGCACGCATCCTGTTACCCTGGATGTGTTCCATGTATTAAAGTGGAAAGTGATTTGACAATGTAAGGCAACCGAAAGTCTGTTATACCCCATTTTAATAAGCCATCATTCTCACTTTTTTATTTTTTGATTTTTTATTTTAAAGGGTACGGTAATTACGCCCCAGTAGACCTATATCTAAATTCTGCCTGGGATATCGTAACTATAATATTCGACTACCATACACAATTGTTCTCGCCATCATGGTTGCGAATACGCGCGCAGGCACCGGGATCTTTTTATGGCAACAGCGCCGATCGCCCTGCTTAGTGCGGCGGTGGCCAGCTTACAAACCGAGTTTCTGCGATCTTCATCGATGCTGCCAAAAGGCGCTAAGGCAACGCCAAAATGCTGCCGTTTGGAGCGGTGCGCTACTGGAAAGAAGCGGTTTGCCAAATAACCGGCGCAACCCGAGCTGAAAGACCATAGCTTTGCGGCTTGAAAGAGAGTAAAAAGAAGATCTAGTATTGTGTATTTGCAAAGCAGCGAAGACGCTGTAGTGCAAGACATGATGCAAAAGATTGTTAGTAAAGGCTCAGATTCCCGGCAGCTGCGGTTACAACAGGATTAACAATGAACGTGTTCAAGATACAGGAGGCCTATTGTTGTGATAACGAGTATCATGTTTTTTACATGAATAGCTGGTATTCGCACTCTGCTATCGGGTAGGCTAATTCCGCATTCGGAAAGTTAAGACCGTTTTCGATCCTTGTCACATTCCTGTTCCCAAACACCCGACCCACATGTTTGCACCACGTGAATATGACGTCATTGTGGTCAACCGAAATCACTTCCAGGTAAAGATCCTCAGCAGTGAATAATCACGTGAACAAATAGGTTATCAAATCTGCTCTGAAGACACTATTTACTTCCGGCTAGAAAGACTGTCCTGTAAAACCGACCCTTTTTGGTCTCAGTCATAACCGGGACTTTTAGGTCGAGGTTCCGAAGGCGACATTAAGCTTTGCTATTCGTAGCACAGTTTAGCGGCAGAAACGAAATGTGATCTCCGTATTTGAAGCAATTACTTACGGAAATTATGCAATCTTTGCGATAATGTTACTCTTAGCGGTCATGCAACAAATAAAACGATTGAAATTTCGTTATACGGTATAAAGCAAGTTTTGACTTTTTCAGAACAATATAGAAGTCAACAGCGAATTGGAAAATGGCAGATAGAATATTTGATATGGCACCAAAGCCACCTAGCTTCACCGAGCCTCAAATGTCAACATAATCAAACTATGCGTTCATGGCCACTCTGAATAAGCTTCACCAACGTCTTCAACAAAAATTATATATATATGTGTTTGTTGAGTCAGTATATTGAAAAACATAATGTAACTTAAAGTATGTTCTTCAAGCTTAAGTAAGGTCTATATTTTATACAATAAAACCATCTTTTATGCATAGAATATGAATTTTGATTCTTTATTTATTCCAATCACCATCTTAACTCAAAGTCTAGATGTAAAATATGGTAATTTTAGAATTGTTCAAAAGCTGAACACAATCTACATCTTATATTACTTCAGTTAACAAGATGAATTGTGCTGTATCGATTCCGGAGTAGAATCCAAACCACGGCTGCAGCTCTATAGGAAGCAAAACTAGTTCCCAATCTTTTTTGGGGGGCTTCCGACAAACTTGACCACATGACTCACACTCACACCAGTGGTGTTGGCACGCGACCTCAGCGGTCAGTGGCCCCTGGGGCAGAGGCGGTTGGGCCTAGTGCATGTTCCCCTGCCCGAGCTGCCACATCCATTTGTGAAGGGGCCCTGTGGCCAAGCGGTCATTCACACATGGAATATTGACGGCGATGTTAATTATGCATGCCTATGGAGATGCAAGAAATGCAGGAATGACCATTACTGAATAAGTCAGTAGAGTCTATGGAAACACCGATTGTGATAAGAATAATTTTCCTTTCAAACAAATCCATGCGATATAAAGTGCATTTATCTTGTCTGTTCCATTAGATTATGATTTCGATTGGCTTTATATTTACAAAATTATCACGCATCATATGTACTTGTATATGCATTTGGCGATTAATACGTAATTTGCAAACATTTTTTTTCGGATTCAAGCTATTCATTTATCGATAATTAGGTTCAAAGAAATCTTAACAAAATAGCAAACCATCTACATGTTATGGTAAATGATAAAGGTCAATCTAATTTGCGAATACTCGCCCTCCCCTAGCTACGGCCTCGTGTATGCTCTAGTTTCGGCATGACCTCGCGCACTTCCATTTTGCACAACGCCCATAACTTGTGACGTCACTATATGTTCTACGTCATTGTTCAGCGCCATTTGTCGGCACATTCTTCTGTGTTTTCCGTTAGATTGATAGACAGATGCGCGCAAACAAGGCTGCTCATCTGTATCGGACGGTAGTGGTGGATGGGAGAAATTGACCTGGTGGATCCCGATTGGGGGTGAGTAACTGACCAAACCAGAGGGAAAAAAGAGGACATTGGTGAGTGTGTGATGCAAACTAAATCCAGTTTTTTTTAACCGAAATGGTTTACATGTTAGGTGTACCAATATATGTTCGAATCACGAGGACATAGCGCTGGTTTCGGATAAACACATGCCATAATCCATCGTACTTTAGCCAACAAGCCATTTGATATCTGTTCATTATAAGCAATATCCTTGGATGTCATTATTACAAAAAATATACATCTACACTTATGAACAGACACGCATTTTTTTACTTTTCTGCGACCGATCAGATTCTATAAGACTTCAGAAGCAATGACCCATAAATAGCCTTTAAAGCATAGCTTTTCCATTGATTACAAGAGTTGTTTCATAAACATTTAGACGGAACATATAGACGTGCGCTTCATTTTTTTGCCAACTGATTGTGAATAAAGCCTTTTTATTTTTTTATTTCTCCAAAACTTATCATCATTTATACACAATATTTTGACAGTTCATAAATAAATCATTTTCACAGCGTATTTATCTTTTTTCACACCCATCGTTATTCAAACTTTTCCTTGAAAATCAATTCTAGTAACATCATTGAATATATAGGCGCTTCACCTTTTTGCCAGTCAGCATAAAACACGTGTATTTGAATAAGAAATCCATTCTATCATTGATTTAGAATAGTTAATATTGACCCTTGACTAGAAAACTTAATACTGCTTGTTTAATATACAAAAACAGACACTTTAATTCTAACTGCTTAAATGTTATTATCGATTTTGAAACTTTCATCTTTCGCTCCAATAATAATGGAAAGCATAACTTAACTAGATAACTTAATAATGCTTGTCTGATGTATGAAAACGTATGTAATCCAATTCAACTGATCTAATTATTATTATCCGGTTCAAAATCTAACTTAAGCCTGCATTCGGAACAAGTAGTTTTAAACAATTGTTCATCAATGCAACATTTAATTGCAGTTTCGTGTTTAGACATGCCCTCTTTTACCAGCTGGATGGCTTCTTCCGTCTTGCTTGCGTCCCATTTCTTATTTTTATTTTTCGTCATGTTTGTTGCATTTTATAGAACACTCTCAAAACATCATTGAATTATATAGTCGATAAACACGGTAGCCATACCAAGAGTCTACCTAGAATTTAAGTACAGTAGAACCTCGTTAAACCGAACAACTCGGGACCGGCACAAACTGTTCGGTTTAACCGATTTTCGACCGTAGTGCATGGTGACCCCTATACTTTCATTCACTGGCAAAAAGGTGATGCGCTCATAATATTTATCAATGTGAGAAACACTTTTTCATTGCATTGTAATAAATAAACCATTGAAATTAAAAGGTTTTTGAAACATAAATTATAATATTAAATGGTTGATTTATAATATATATCAAAATATATTCTATAGTCAGAAGAGTCTCTGAGAAATCAACATATGAATCTGATGCATACATGTAAATATTGGCAAAAAAATGAATCACAGTTCTATGGCATAAACTATCAAACTGCTTAAGCTTGCTTCGCGCTCAATCCCTAAACCAATGAGCGTTTGAACAAGGCCTGCACTCGGCGGAAATGAATTTTTGATTTAGCGAACTGCTCAATGTTGCCAATCGATGAATGATAGGTGATCCATTATTCATTATCTACAAGCACCGACGGTATGCATTAGTTTGTCAAGGTTGTGTATATGGGAAAATGGGTGGGTAGAAGCACTCAAAGCCTGAGTCTGAGGCATTGCAAACTCGCAATGACACAATGACACTAAATGAGCAATTTAGACACATTATAGAATGAAACAATGCAAATCATGCTAAGTGACATTCAACACAATCAATTCTAAGAATAACAGTTGCCCCATCAGGAGTCCTAGGGCAAAGCGGTGCTGTGATATTGCAGTTGAAGCAGCGGCAACAGATTAGCGACGTGTTGAAGACGTCGTCACAATGGCCCCCAGGAGACGCATAAGCATCACATGCGACACTAACACCGCATTAGGCCACACAACACTTGTCTCATTAGGATCAATACAGTGCCGGGCAAGTGCCTAGTTCCAATGACTTCGAACTTTTGCAATTCTTATCAGAATTAATAGGATCTATGAAATTCATATATATCATATATCTTCACATTTTCATTCGTTTCTTTGTATTCATACAATAACAGATTTTCAAAGACGTTCACATACGATATCATTGAATTAATACAGTAAATAACTATATATCGTCATCCATGACCCGTTTACTCACAAAAATGAGCAAAATACACTGAAGGTAGGCTACATCTTAATTAAAATGAGATCTAGCTGGTACCTTGAAAATACATCATGAAGAAGCTGTACATATGGAAGTTATTGGCAAGAAGATGGGCATTTCAGATGCTCGAAGCCGGAGGCTGAGGGCATCTGAAATGCACGTCTGAGTGCCAATAACTCCATATGTACGGCTTCTGAATGTTGTATTTTGTTTATTACATGTCAATAAAAGCAATTATCATGCCATTTTAGTGTGGATTTCATTGATTGTAATTGGAGAGTGCCGATACAGCATTGTATTGCCCTCCAGTGCCATTTCTATAATTTTCTTTATATTTCGATTTCCAACATGTAATAAATAGCCATTCGAATGTTGCTCTTTTCACTAATTGAACACTTGCGAACAAGCACCAATGCAGTATATTTTGCCTCCAGCAATGGATGGGGCAAGATGCAGCCGAGGATCAATAAAAAATAGTTCCCATGGCTACGAGTATGGAAAACGAGTGAAGTGAATTTCTTTTATATGAGCGAAATGTTGTAATATGACACTTGAATCAAAAACTGAAAGAAAGTGAACGGGGTTCTTACGAATCATATAAGGGAGATTGATAAATAAGAGTTTCTGAATAAAAATTGCTGCATCCATTTCATAATGTAGCATCAAACGTTAATAAAGTACACTCCGGGCAGGGCAAAAAGCGTATAAATGATTCCGTAACAAAATACCCAATTGTTTACGAATAAAAAGAATCAATAGATGCAACTTGAAAGATCAAAGCATTGAGAGTTGCTCCAAGAAGCGTTCCTGTCGGGAATGTCACTTTAGGCAAAAGAGCAAGGCTGGCACTCCAAGGACAATCGCTCTTATTCGGCGTTTGATCGGAAGCTGAGTAAGAAAATCAATGCATCTCTATGCATTAGCTCTCAAGAGAATTCTAAGACATTCACAAAAAATGACATCATAAAAAAAGTTGTATCAAGGTAATTTGATCGCATGGATTTTTATTGAAACGATCGAAAATCGGAGACTGATCAGGAGAATATTGAAGAATTCGACTACCGATAGTCAAACACACCTAGACGGGTATGGCATTAGCAGAAGAATATAGTTGCACCAACGTTCCCATTTATTACAAGAGATGCTCTTGTTTCTCTTCCGTCAAAATCATAAAATATAAAACACAAAAAAAAGAATAGGAACAAGATGCTTTTATTAATGGAACAATCAGAGAAAGCCAGCGCTTTGCGTGCCAAGCGTTTGTAAGTGGAATCTGCACAGCGATAATGCAGCTCATTCATCAGAACTTTCGGGCCGGTTGCCATGAAAGTAGCCAATGCTAGGCGGTCTCATTTTCGGCAATGGGCTACTTATAAGGTTTTGCGTCACTAAGAGGAACTCATGGCGATAGGGGATTTGGAATGAAATATCATAGACTATGATAGACTATATTTTTTCATACGGAAATACATTCGATGTAGGTTCGTCCGTAAACTATTGATTTTTAAACAAGCCATTGGACACCGTTTTGGCCTGAGACTATTTTTAATCTTATAACCAACAAGGTGTGCTATCCGTGTTAAAGTGTATTTATTTCAATAAACATGTTGAACTTTGCAACTATTTAGAGCTATTTTATCGGTTGTGAATTGGACAAAGTGATATTGCGATTATTCAAACCTTGATAATCTACCACCGCCACCCCCACCCCTCTGATAATGCAATATGACTCCCAGCGCAAAACTTTAGACGCCAAGGTTGCTCGCACCCACCGTAAGCGGAGTAGTCGCACTCAAACCTTTCAGCATCAAGGTTGCTCTCCACCATCAATGCAATGGCGTGCTAGTAGACGGACTGAAATTCTTGAAAGTCAAGAGTGCTCCTCATCACTAGGGCAGTAGTGTGCAAGAAGTCACCCAAAAAAACTCTTTCCGAGATTTATAACCACCACAAAAACACCTTGGCTTGTATTTATTGCTCTATAAAAAGGTCCAGGCATTTCTTGATGCCGACGAATCAGAGTTAGAAATGGAGTGAAACCATCTAGTCTAAACTGAATCCGTATTTAGGAAGGGCTACGCATCCCGGTGATTGTTGCAGAGTTGAACCGAAATAAAAGTAACTGCATCTGGAATGGAATTGGTTAAGCATTAAATTGGTTAAGCATTCCTCACAGTTCCTCGAGTTCTTGTGATAAATCTTATTTTCATTCAGCACATATACAAAATGTAGTTGCAATTTGCACAAACATGATAAGAATGCGCAATAATGCTAGCCTTCCTTTATTCTATGAGTTGGTGATTCTCTAAACAGACAAGCAGACCAGTGTAACACGACTTTTTTCAATCAATTATTCTCCTTTCCATTAACTTTAGCGAATTTCACAATGAGCAAAATTTTAGAATGACCAGGGAAACTGGTATCCGAAAGTTATGAACGTTTTTGGTTAGAAGAACTGATAAAGACTGAGCCACGAATTTGGAGAAATGCAAAGGGTATTAAATTGCTCGGTATCGGCTCATCGAGCAACCCCAGAGAATGCCGATTATATTTGTAGTTACAAATATTGTTGGATATCAGTTTTCTTGTAACATAATCCTTGATACTTCTACTGACGGTTCGGCGAAAAAATCTATACTACAGAAAATATGATATACGTCGCTAATATCTCTTGTGCATTTGACAATAGGGAAAGGGTAACGTCAGAGAAATTAAACGACATCGAATAACACCGAATTTTAACCACTGAGAAAAAATCAAAAGACCTTTCATATCAATATTTTAATACTGGACTAAATATAAACCCTCAAGCTGCACCTGCACTCCAAATTGATAAAATTCACTCTTTTCCAGAATGTGCCCTATCTTGAGAGTAAGAGCCGATTTCGGGATTGAAAACGTTGAAGTCCGTCATGTTAAAATACAGGGAACTTTGCTACGATACTTATAAACATGTGCTTAATAAGTTCTAGGAGTTCGCTTTATTATCATGCAATTGATCCTTTGAGGCCCTGACTATGTAAAAGCCAGCGGTCTCAATCTAATTGCCAAATTCGGAATATACTGGCCAGAACATGAATGGTTTTATGAATGTGGCCCTCCTTGGGATTCGCAATCTGGAGTAATTTATGGATCCAATATGGATCAATGCCAAGACACATATGGCAGGAAAAATAACTATGCCAGAAAATAAACCAAGTCTCTTCAAGTCCAGCAGATTGTTAGTGCTTGTTTAGCGCCTTATTTAGCAAAATCATTCAAGAAATGCCATGCCATGGGGATTGGTCTACAGGGGGCATTCTACAACAGAACTATTTTTTGAATGATTATTCGAAAATATACAATGTATATGATCTGTTCCTCAGATGAAAATTGAAAGGCACAAAAGAAATCAAATTTGGCAACTGAATATGCATTTCGAACACATCAATTTCAATATGGACTTGACATAAAATTTATGAAAAACTAACTGCCATCATTCCAAGCTCTGCAAGTGCAAGCTGTCACAAAAAAGTGGCCCACCGTAAAAAAAAAAATGCCAATAAACTAGTTTGTGCTTATTGACATTCCTACATGCCGCTGACCCCAAAGTGACCATGCTCATATAAGGCCAAAGTCCAAAATGGTGGGTCGCATACCATAAAATGAGTGGGGTATATACATGTATGTATAAATGAAAATGAATTTGAACCCAGATCACTGAAACAATGTCTTCCCCGAGTCACTGACAAATACTAATATTTTCAAGTTTTCGTCACAAAGGTGCCCTAGAAATGAATTAAATCCATTACAGCAAGAATAGATAACACTTATTTAGCGATAACACTTATATAGCCATTAATATTCCAATCTAAGGAAGGAAATTGGTAGAATATAAATATCCAACCGTTTTAAAAAATTAACTTAAACTGATTTAAAGACATATCATGAACGAATACACGTATATGTTCGGTTTTAGAGCATATTATGAAATGGACAGTTTATCAATTTTGGAGCAAGTGAGAGAGCTCTCAAAAGAATCTATGTACCGGGTATGTTACGGTAACTTTTAACATTTAACGTTAGTACGGTTTTCGGTCCAAGGGTCAGTATCATCATTCACTGATATAACACTTTAAGCGGTTTTTTTTTCTGATGGAGGATCTGAACGAATTGGGGTATTTCCAACACATAACCGTTTGGCCCTTCAGTGGAAAAAAAACACATCCGTGCCGAAAAATGGTGTCCTGAATACCCGCTAACCCGTTTATTTCAAACATACCCTTCGTGCATTGGAAGGTGAAATAAAATCTATCAATACGAGGATTAAGTCGAATTCTTGTGCAAATACTCCATAAATATGACAAAATACATATTTGAATAATCCAAGGCGACCGGTAAATAGTTTGCATACATGTCATGAAAATAACGTCACATTTTGGATTATGAATATTGGCTCGCTTTAGAGAGATGAGGAGAGAGAGAGAAAGAGAGAGCAAGAGAGAGAGAGAGAGAGAGAGAGAGAGAGAGAGAGAGAGAGAGAGAAGACAGACAGACATACAGAGATGGATG